>PVKH010011881.1:0-17560 GCA_004027955.1 Chaetophractus vellerosus | reverse complement strand
ACAAGTAAAAACAAGTTCTCTGACATCTAAGGACACTAAGCATGATGTGTAGACTACGTAGTTATGTCCATTTTTATATAAGACATTTTGAGAACTTACAATTTCCTGTGGAGACAATTTCCTTAAGAGTCATGCATAAGTAGGGCTCTTACCGCCAAGCAATTTCCTCTGACATTTTCTTTAAAATTTCCCATCTTTTCCCTTTTATCAGATGACTCCTCCTTGCAGCTTTTGGTGTTGTGCTAAGCACTTCCTGCACCCTCCTTTGTGATTACAGCCTTCAAACACGGATAGGCAGTTATGAAGTCTACCCTTTCATCAGCACTTGCCCATGTTAGGGATAACTGGTTCTTTTCATCTTGTTTAACTCTTATTGGTGATGATGAACTGCCTAGGCAGGCTGGCAATATCTTATTACTTCTCCCTATTATCTGTCCTCTAAAATTGAAATGATTTAAAGTTTTGGTCATTTTGTCAGCTTTTCTGGTTTTCAAATAAATTGTGCTAAATATATCCGTGTCTACTGAGAGACCTCCCAGCATGTTGAAGAGATTGTGATTATCTTTTAATTTAGTACAAAGCAGACATAGATATCTAAAGTTTTTTCCAAATCCAGTTCTCTATAAAACGTGTTCTTTAAAGTCAATTTCAGTTCTATGTTCCTTCAAGTTAAATAAGATCTTCGGATACATGAACTTGCCTTTATCCTTTATGTGGAGGGCAGGTATGATTCCAAAGCCATACCACTTCTGTATTCAGTTTATAATAGTCCAAAGGGACTAACTTATGAAATGTGCTCCCAGATGTCTACATAGAAAAGTAGTTTTTTTCAGAGTAGAAAGTACCAGTTTTTTTGTGTATTTAAGTTAATTTTTATCTACAAGCTTTCATAACCCTTGAGCTATAACAGTGAACCCCGAATCTGCTATGAGAGCCCATATCAGTAAATCCAGCCTGTCCAAATTTGTGTTCCTTCCACCATTGTCCCACACCCTTTATATCCATTCCCACACATATTCCCATGATTTCTATATGTAAAAATCGGGCAAACCATGGATTTATTTTGGAGTATAGCACACCTCATGGGTCACATTTTGCGCCTCACCTTTCGGGGTCTCTTGGGAAGTCAGTCTAGTTATAGGTCTGAAAGAAATGAGGAGTGTTAGACGTGGGTCTTGTGAGGAGTTCACAGTGTCTTGCAACCAGCTACCGCAGGGCATTCCGTCATGGTTTCTTCTGGTGAAAGGGTTAATCTCTTCAGATGGAGGTTTGAGGGCTGTTTCCTCAGGGAAAGCAGTTACAGGTTTATCAGACACAGCAGGGTTAATCTCTTCAGAGGAAAGTAGGATAGAGGTTTCCTCTGGGCAGACTGAAGGTGGAATAGCTGACTCCTCAGAGGAGACAGCTACAGGTTTATTTAGCAAAGAGGACTCAGCAGAATCTATGGTTTCAATGGGGAATCTATGGGGATTCAATGTTCCCACAGTCATCATTATCAACTCATATGTCCCCATTCCAATTTTCAGGATCTCATCCCTTCCCAACACCCTCACTTTAACAGAATACACCCTGAAAGGTTGGGAATTCAATTTACATTGTGATTCAGTCACTTGCACAACTGGGTCTGGTTTTCAGAAATCTCAAGTCTGTGGCTACTGGAAATAAGAATTTCTTTCAAGGCACACACAGAAATTTTCATTTCCTTCATGTGGCACTTTAGTTGAGAATTTGAAGTCCTGAGCTCATCCTTTCCTTTAACAACCAGCCAACATCATTATACTTTTTAACCCCACAAAACTGTTAACCAGAGCCTTGCCTTTTACAAGCATTTGGGTAGCAGTATCCAATGGTGCTATTTGTCATATCTCTATTGAGAATATATGCCATGGACTATCAGTACCCTCTTGATCATTGGCAAGAGTCATTGGTGCCTTTTAATCTAATCAGATTAGAGAATCAATTCCAAAAACGTCAGAACCAGCTCAGAAATCTCATCCTTAAGATTCTGTTTCCCAAGAACCAAACCCAGTACCAAATCTGTATTAGTTGTGGTTCTCCAGAGAATTAGAACTGACAGGATATATGCAAATTTTAAGAGATTTATTACAGGAATTGGCTCATTTGGGGACAAGCAAGTCCAAATTCTGTAGGACAGGCCACAAGTTGGAAACTCAATGAAGATGACAGTAAATTTCTCAGGAGAAGCTGGCAGTCTGCAGGAGATATGAAAATTCATTCTGACTGCTGAAATCATCAGTTCTATCCTAAGGTCTTCAGCTGATTGGATGAGGAGACTTCTCTCATTGCTGAAGGCAAGGTCCTTTGTTGAATGTAGATATAATCAGCCATATATGCAATAAACTAGTTAATGATTTAAAATTTGAAACATACTCATAGCAACTATCAAACCAGTGCTTGCTTTATCAAACAACTGGATTCCATAACCTAGCCAACTTGACAAATTAAATTAAACATCACGGACTCTATACCCCATAAGCAAAAGCTCCCATTTCCTCTTCTCTCAATAACCTCGTAACCACTAATCTACTTCCTGTCTCTGTGAATTTGCTACTTCTAGATATTACATACAAGTGACACCATACAATATTTGTCCCATGTGCTTGATTATTTCATGCAGAATAATGTTTTCAAGTTTCATCCATGTTGCAACATGTCTCAGAACTTCATTCCTTCTTGTGGTAGAATAATATTCCATTGGCTAAATGTACCACATTTTGTTTAATCATCCATTTAATTGATGGATATTTGAGTTGTTTCCACATTTTGGCTATTGTCAATAATGCTACTATGAACAATTTTATGATTTAAAGTTTCTCCTCTTCCCTCAGCTTGGGTCATTCCCACTCTGGAAAATCTTTCATTATGGATCCTTATTCGGTTTTATTCACTTCACTTCTCTCTTCTTGAATGGTGCTCTTATGCCCATGGGAATAATAACCAGAGACAAGAAAGGATTCACGAGGAAGAGCAAAGTCGTACATGCCTGGTACAGTTGTGCGTTGTACAGGAGCCTTCTCTGTGGCAGGCACAGCCTCTGATTCTTTCCTAGGGAGTGTTTGTGGATTTTTGAAACACAATTCCCTTGGTGGGACCAAAACTGACCCCAACAGGCTGCTTTGTGCTCCTGGACCACTTCCCTTCCTCTAGGAATGCAGCATGGCAGGTGGGCCATGGTGTCAGCTTCCTAACATGAGGCCCTCCTGTGACTCCCATGGTAACGATCCCCTCAGCCTCTGTCCATGGGGAGCAGCTTTCCTCCCTTATCTCTGTGGCCAAGCAAACCACTGCAGCTAATCTTCTGCTTTTTTCCTTCTCTTGGTGAGAATCAGACACTAGTCTCTGCAATTCCCAAACAATTTGGGACATATATTAAGGTATCCACAAGGTTTTTTTAAACTTCATTCTTATTTAAAGTGAGGGAGAAGCCTACCCTCTGTTTCTCTATGAGGGGCTGAGGGAATAATGCTTTCTCTCCAAAGAAATTCTCCTTACTAACCCTGTCAACCTCGCTAACTCCCCAGTGCATTATTATTATTTTGCCTTGTGTATACAGTCTGCAGGTGGTCATGATCTAATGGCACCAAATGGATTGCTTAACCTCTCTGGACGTAATAAGGTGGCCAGTATGATTTGCTGGTAAAAAGGACAGGCTCTGGAGCCTGACAACCTGGCTCTGTCAACAACTTGCTGAATAAGTTATTTAAACTCTGTGTCTCATACTGTAATCTGTAGATGGGGATAATAGTAGGCACTATTATTCTACCTCAAAGACTAATATACAATAATATGGAGGCTTAATAAATATAATGGTCTCAACACAATGCCTGGCACATAATAAGCACTCAAAAGTTGTTAGCTATCATTTACATTCTCTTTTAAGGTAACCTAGCACATCATAGTAAAATCTTATACTTACAATACAGTTCTTAGCCTTGGAAGCCTCAGTCCAATTAGATTCAAAGAGAAGGTCCCATTTTGACATATTGTTGCTTTAGGTTATTTGTGTACTGCATATTTATTATTATGCCTTCCCTGCTCCCCAGGTGCTATGTAGTAGTTTACAATATGTAATAGGGCCCTTCCAATCCAATAAGGATAAAAGCCCTAATATCATATAAGTGGCACAGGTAGATAATTCGAAATGTAGGCCAATGGAATCTCCTAAAATTGAGCATTAATTTTAACTTTGCATCTAATGGAAGCCATAGTGACAAAAGGTAATATGATAGTCTACAGTTCACAACTAATGAAAAGAAAATGCTACTTTATTGAGCTATTTTAACTTTTTAAAGTGTTGAATATGCAAGGAGGAATTTTTGTCTATAATACTCCATGTAGAGAGAAAGGGGCAATAAAGATAAGAAAACTGGCTTCAGATGGTCTTTCTTTATTCCAATGTCTTGACTATAACTAGGGACTAATATTCACATATTAATCAAATCTAGGCTTCTCAAACTTCAGTTATATAAGAATCACCCAGGGATTAAAAGCAGATACCTGGGCCCATCCCCAGCGGTATCAGCGCTGCAGAGGGACCAGAGATCTGCCTGTGGACCAAAGACTGCAATAGCTTCTGATACAAGTATGGTTCAGACCATAATTTCAGGTACACTCAACCAAATGTGTCACAACTATTTTGATCTTGGTATATGCCACTCAAAAATCACGAACATGACACCACTACACAGATCTCATTTCAGTGTGTCAATGTCTCTTTTGAAGAGCCAGATCCCACCCTACTCTCATAGGCTCTCTGTTGTTTTCAGGTTATTACTTTTTAATGGCATATCAAACGCAAAGACAATGATCTACTTATTTAGAGGTGTGGAAAAATACAGATAATGAGAAAAGATTTCAAACTAATTATAAAGTATTAATACCCATTTGAAAAATATGAACAAATTATGCTAAAAGAGAGTCAAAGAAGAAAGAAATTAACATATTATGCACACACCTAAAGGAATTGCCAATAAACATATGAAAAGATATTCAACCTCATTATTAATGAAATAAATGCAGATTATAATAATGAGACATTGCTTTTACCCATCAGATTGGGAAAAGATAAAAGACATTTCACTGCCCTTTCATAATGACAAGAGTATATGGAATAGACAGTAGGAGAGAAAATTGCTGTACTGTCTTATGGGAAATCTAGCAGTGTGTATAAAATTCTAGATGTACTAAAATTTGACTTAACGATTCCACTTCTAGGACTTGAACCTAAAGAAATAATTGGCAAGTGTGCAAATATTTTAATTTAATGATCCTCATCAAATTAGTTTATATACTAGAACACAAAAAAAGTAATTAAATGCCCAACAATTGGGATTGGTTAAAATGAAAATATTCATTAGCAAGGAATGCCATGCAATTATTAAATAATATGATGCATATCTATACAGATATGCCCACAAAATGCTTACAAAAATATTTGGATCAAAAATTATAAAAATATTATGCATGACATGATTCCATTTTTCTAAAGAAAATCTTTTCACATGTGATGGGAAGAAAAATCCTGAGAGGATTTTCAAAATGTTAATAATACAATAATTATTTCAGATAAAATAAAAATGGGTTTTAGATGACTTTACTTTTACCTTTATGCCTCTCTTAGTGCCTGACATTTATGTTCAGATAGTGCAATTAAAGATTTAATTTAGGAAATTAAAAAGTTATTAATTATATTTAAAACAAATGTATATGTGTGTGGTTTGTGTAAAACTTAAAAGAAATAATCCACAAGCATAATGCTACAGACTTCCAATAGGACAAAAAAAACAACTACATGTAAGTTAGGTTCACATTTTCCTTCTATTAACTACTTTCTTAGAAGTCCAGATGTTGTAAAAACGTCTGGGATTCAAAATTGAATGCAAAGACATATTCTGATCTGTACTTTTTAAAGTATTATACAGCTCTCCCAAGAAGGAAACATTCTGATCATCGAGGCACTTTTAGTCTATTTTCTCCACTGCCTTAGAGATTTTCACTTAAAATAACTTTACCTTTGAATACACAATAACTTTAAAAACACTTTTAAGAATTGAGCTCTTCCAATATTGTAAGGAGAAAAACCATCTAAAAACAAAACACAGCTCAAAATCACTACTCTCAATTATTTTTCCATCATAGTTTCTTGAAGAGCTGATTTCTGAAGTTTATGGAAAGCTCTTGAACATCAATATCAAAATTTACTTATCTCTTCTGGTGTTTTCCCAACATGAATAATGTTTTGAAGTAAATTCTTACCTTGAAACAATTTGTATTGTTTTGTCTTTGCTTAGCTTATATGCTGCTCCATTTTTTCAGAAATGATTAGGTCAGTTGGAGATCATGATCATTACCATTATCGAAGTTTCTTGCTCTTGTAGATGGCTTTGCAATTTACAAAGCACTTTCACACACTGAATCATTTTCATTTTAATTTGTGTCATCCCTGGGAGTTAGGTAGAATAGTTGTCATTTTTTTCCATGAGAAATATGAGTTACAAAAGGTAAAGCTTCTGCGTGAGGTCTATTCATCATGATCCTGCTTCATTCTAATAACAGTGCTTTCCTGGTCTACAAGGTCTTCATGTGGGATTATGTAGTATATAATTTTTATAAAAGAGGAATATCTTAGTCTCAGAAAATCATGATCAGTAAAGAATCTATGGGTTCTGATCCTATAGAAGGATGTAAATACCTGAACTCTATGTGTTCCAGAAACTACAGGCTCACCACAAGAAAACTAAGCGTAATTTAAAAATCTTCAGAAAACAGAAATAAAAATTACTTAAAATTCCAATAATAAGGTATACAATTCTGAAACTACATTTTAAATGATGAATGATTGATATTCTCCTGACCAATATTGTTTTTTATGTAAGTTTGAAAAATTATTATTTGCAAGACCATGGAGATCATTCATAAAACAGTAATTCAGAAATCTATGTGAGGATTATTGACTTTATTGGCTGGAAATTGGTTTTAATCCAAAATTGGCTTCAGTTCCACTCCCCAGTAGATCCAAGACTGTCTAATCTTGTATTTCCCAAAGGATATTCCATAACATGATTTACTCAGCCATCAAAGGCTCCTCTTAAAAAGACATTTGGGTTTGACTATATTTGGAAAGTCTAGCATATAACATTTCTCTTTTAGACTTTCATAAGGCATATCAGTATGAGAAAAACATCACTACATAGATTAACATATAAAAAAGTCTCTTCAAAGGGATTACCCAAAGTATTTCAGTTCCTCCCCAAGAAATCCATTTTCTTAAATAATATCTATTAACAGTCCATGGAACCAGAGTACAATTGTTAGATAACTAGTCAATTTTTTGTCCCAGAAACTCAAACCACTTTTGAAGTTACTGAGGGAAAAAAGGCTAATAACATTTTTGGCATATAATAAGCATGTGATATTTATTTTAAATTGTCCTAGGTTATTAGTTTCACCATGGTCCTCTAAAATTAATATTTGTAGTTGCTTGGGAGTAATGGAGGCTTACATGTATTACTGACTGTTATAGTTTTACAGCACAGGTGCTGTAACAAATATATCAAGGCCAAGAGGTATAAACCAAAAGAAAAAGAAGTATTACCCATTACATGGGAAATAAAAATGTAATCGGTAAACTTTCAAAAATGTTTTTCTCAATTTTAAATTTTATTTTAAAAATTAAATTAAATTTAAACCAAAATCCATAAAATCATGGCCAGGTTTCTTCCTCCTTACTGAAATGATTATGAATATTCAATAACAACCAAAATTGATAACACTATTTAAAACATTTTATTCTATTGAAACTGAAAAAGTTCCCCAGAGATTTACTTTGATAAATTAGTTTCTTTTAGCTACAGGATTAAAAAGAACAACAAAAGCAAGATGTTTAGATGCTCAGTTCAGGCATAACTCATTTTGATAATTTCTTTTTCTGAGAAATTAATTAACCAGACATATAATATATTATACATATACACATATACATATATAAATATATCACATTCCCATATATCTGTATCCATATCTATCTGATGAAGTATAGTATGTTCATAAAGCCACTTAGGAAATGGATTATTGTTTCTAACAATTTCCTGATATACCCTTAAGTTCTAAAACCCTTTTCAGCTCTTCCCCTTGGTGCTACTCACAGATGTGACAGTCAGCTCGTCACCAGCATTAGGCCTGCTGTCACACACACCCTTAAGCTTAAGAGATTAAAAAGAAAGTCAAGATGTTTTCCTGACTTCTGTCATACTGACAGGCCAGAATTAAGTGAAACTGGAAAGAACTAAGAAACATTTCTCTAAAGTTCTCTCCCTAGGAGAGTGAACGATAGTCATGATGGCAAACATAGATCATGGGAGCAACAAAAAACACAACACAACATATGCTGCCGAGCCAGTCCTGGAAGTTGCTAAACAGGTAGACAACAAGAGGATGGACTCTTAATTGAAAGCAAGTATTTCTTGGCTAATAACATTCCACACATTCTCTCCAGAATTTAGAAGTTATAAAGGACTGGAAAATGCAGTCCGTTAGAATCACCCACAAAGATTTTTTGTGCATTTGGTCTTAAATAGAACCAGAAATCTCTATTGAAATTCATTCACTACCCTTCAGTTACTGCCTCCTTCACCTGCAGACTACACTGTAAAATTAAAATCACTGTCTTTTGAGATAGACTGATAGAGCTTCACTATTTCCTCATCACCTGAGCTTTGACAAGTTTCTTAATCTTTCTATGTCTCACTTTTCTCATCTCTAAATGAGAGATAATTATACTTATTTCACAGGGTTGTTGTATGGATAAAGGATATATATGTGAAATGCCTAATAAAATTACTGGATTATAGTAAGCACTTCCTAGTAGATAATATTATTCTATTACTGGTTTTTAAGCTCATCACTTTGTCCAGACAGAGTAATATGGAAATATCCTTCCTTCCTGCTATTTGCCATGTGATTTCACCCATGGATAGTCAGTATACTTCTCTCTAAACGTTTCTCCCATCTGCTTCCTCCCTTGCTTACAGGTCACCATGGCCAACCTTCCTAGAGGTAATTTTCAGCTGGACTAGAAAAAACATTCTTTATTTCTGGGGAGGCCTGGTTGCCTGGCCCTTACTGTGGCCTTATTAGAACAATGAGGTTTATGATGTGCTGGTGAAAGCCCAAAACTCACTTACCTACCCCAAGGGCCAGATGGTTCACTGATGGTTTTCATCCAGCATAACAAGTTAGACAACCTGACTTGACTAATGACCAGAAGGATATAACATAGTCCATTGATAACTTCCAACTTGAGCTCTCCTGAAGCCAAAATTTATTATAGCCCTCTTGAGGTTGAATGTGAAGACAAAGCACATCCATGTGTGAATAAGGACAATTGCCGATTTGCCAACTGGATGTCTCTCAGACCTCCAGGGCTTGCCAGGACTTTCTCGGGCCACACTATATCCTTTGTATTAAAACAAATATGTGAGTATATTCTGTGGAGTCTTGTGAGTCCTTTCAAATATCCACAATTGTGAAATTTTTGCATTCTCATAATCTCTTGCCTAGATTAATAAAATAGTGTCCCAAATGATTTCTGTATCTTGTTTGCCTCCTCACCCTCCATTTTCAGAGCCGTTGCTAATTTTCTGCTTAAAATAAAAATCGAATCAGAACATCGCTAAAATTTAATTTAATGGCTTTTCATTCCCTTTGGGATACTTAACAAACTCATGGACATGGTGTACAAGGCCTTTCCTAAAATGGCCCAAGCCAGGTGTACCTCTATATATGCCCCTCTTTTGTATCTTATATATGTGATCCTTTCAATAATCTGACAAGTGCTCTGACATCCCAGAGCTGTTGTCCAGGCTGTTTCCTCTACCTGGAAACCTCTCACACTGCTTTATTCTGACAAATATATCAAATAGAGTACAGCTACCAGCTTCTTACATACGTATTCTCTAAACACCCTCTCCAGCCTCAGACTCCAGCTCTCAATACCGATAAGGATGCCCTCATCTGCATGACACGGCACTCAGGCCTCTGCTGCAGCATGTGCCTTATTCAGTTACGTGTGCAGGCTCTGGAATCAGAGTAAATGAACAAGCCCCAACTCCACCAATTACTGAGTATGTGGCAATAGACCTGCTCATCTTCTCTGCCTCAGTTTCCTCAGGTGTAAAATGGCAATAATATTAGTACCTATCTCATAGATTTTGAAATTTATGAGGGAATATAGGTAGTATAGTGTCTGGCAAATCACTAAATGAACATTAATTATTATCATAACTACATTTTAATATTTGTGTCTTATTTCTAATTAATATTAATTACCTTTTAAGAGTCGGTGAAACATCTTAAATATCTGAGCATCCTCAGTTTCTAGCACAGTATGCTTTGCACAAAGCAAGCCCTTTATTATACTTCTTGAATAGAATAGAGCCGTGAACAATTTCACAATGTTGATTTATAATACTCCATCACTGCATCTGTAATATATCTGAGCATCAGGGGAGATTTTGACCCATGCAGAGTAAACCGCTTGTCATAATAATACATCTTCTAGAAGGCTCTATATTCTTGAGCATGTGGCTGACATGCATGCACTTCATTTAACTGCTTGTACCCTTGTCTCCAACACCTAACTCACAATTAAGTTATTGAAAACAAAATTTAAAAACCCTCCCTTCCTTCTTTTCCTTCTTCCTTTCCTTGCACGAATGTTTATTTAGTGACAACTACACACAAGCACTGAAGTGGGTCTTGGGGGCTCAGAATTGAATAAGACATCAATGATGCCATCTAGGTGTTCACATTCTCCGAGAAAGCAGAGACAAGCAAATTCCTGTGTCGATGCTCTTGAAGTGTGGTGTGCAAGCCGTGTACAGGGGATACTACATTTGCACAGAGGTGGGAGCAGGGCTGACTTCTTGTGGACGTTGTGGTGGCTAGAACTAGAGCAGATTTGGTTAAAGGCAGATTGCAATGGGGTAAAGAATGAATGTGAAACAAACAGGGCCATGGAATATTGTTTCAGGAAATGAAGATGTAAAAAGAAATGTAATGGTTCAAAGTTGACTACAGAGATAAGACAAAGTCAAGGGCAAAAGAATGTGAATTTTTATAAGTGTAAGAGACAACTTGCTTTAATTTGCAACAAACTGACAGTAAAGAAAGAGAGGGAGACTCTTTGATGTAGCATGTGTCCTGAGAAGGTAGGATAATTTGTTACCTAAAACATACGAATCAGGCCCTGCAAAGGAATGCTTACAGTGCTGAAGTGCCATATATCTGCTAGACTTTAAGTGAGAGCCATAGAAGTATTCATGGGTCATTGAAGCAGAAGAAATCTAGGAGCAGAGCAGTAGAAATGGACTGCCCACAGAGAAGACAACAGGAGGGTATTGCCTGTAGAGAATTTAAATAAAATAATAAAACCTAACAAAAGTCATTCTGCTGTTGATTATTCCCTTGCACTGGCAATTCTAAACAATGTTAGTAACAAAGTATTTCTCATCAATAAAATTTTTGGCTGGTCTAAGTTTTATGTCAATGCTGCCCAATAAAACTTTCTGCAATGATGAATGTTTTTTATCTGTCCTGTGAAAGACACTAGTCACTAGACACATGAAGCTATTGAGCACCTGAAATATGGCTAAAGACACTGAAGAATTGAATTTTGAATGTATTGAATTTTAATAAATTTAAATGTAAGTAGCAACAAGTGGCCCCAGTGGCTACCATATTGGACAGCACACTTCAAAACAGTCGCTGTATTTATTACTGTATGTGCACACACACACTTACATACATATTCTTCAAATTAGCACATTTTTACTACCTATCCTTTAATAAATATTTTATTGTACAAGGAAGTTAATTCAGAGAACTCCCTCTTACACAATTGGCCACCAACACTCATGGTTCCATCTGAATCATTCAAGTTTGCTTCCTGTGCAGTTCATGTATCTGTGGCACTACCTAGTTTTGCATTTAAACAATAGATTAGAAGTAGACAATACTACTTATTTTATGGTGATTATAAAATCAAACAAAACTTAACTTATTTTAATTCTATCCTTTTGTACCCCTTGACGTTTCCATGTATAAAAAATTAGAAATTTGCAAAAGTAAAAACTAGAAATAAAACCTATACTATCATAATCTGCTACTGTGATAGACAAATATATAGATGTATTTTTTCAAAAAGTATATTAACGTAATTGAAATTGTTATTACTTTTTTGTACTATAACTTTTTTTTAGTTTTCTGGCATAATATATATACAAAGTTCAATAAAATGTAACTGTTTGCAATACTTTTCTGGCCATTATTATCATTTATATCATTCCATGATTATAATTGAAAATATTTTTTTCATATAGAGGAAAATGTTAAAAGTATGCTAGGTACACCACCATACTAGAGATGTCTTAAATAGTTACATATAAACTTCCTAGAATATGATTCTTCCCAGGGAAAACTGAAGGAAGGATTTATATTTGTTTTATCCTTCATTTCAACAAAGGAAATCAAGGAGGTTCTCATGACTTCTAAACCAAATAGCAAATAGTTGACCTAACCACATATCAATTTGCTCTCCATAGATGTGCCATGAAGCCTTGAGGAGCAGTGGGTATGGTGGCATGGAGTAGAGTACTTCTGGGGATTCAAATCCTGGCTCTGCTATCTCCCAGGAAATGTCTTTAATCTCTGTAGCTACCTTTATGAAATGTGAACTAAAAAAGCATATATTGTGATGGCTAGGTCAGAAAATATATGCAAAATGTCTGGGACAATAGGTGCCCCATAAATGGTGGCTATATTTTTATTGAAAAAAGGAATGCATCTTCAAATTATCTGTCTCAGCATACTCAAGCATCAACATACTCAAGCCTCCTCCTCTATTGAGAAGTCTACTTTTCAATAGTAATTGCTATTATTTCCCTTTGCAAAAAAATTGAGGAGTTATTTAATAAGAAGATTGTATCTTCTGCCACATACATAAAATGGAAATTAAAAAACTAAACTAAAAAGCAACCCACTAAGTTTTAGGTACTGATGATTAAAGGTAGTTTTTTGTGGTTTGATCTTGTTTTCCTTTTGTTTTTCTCTTAGTTAAGTGTTTTGTTTTTTAACCTTTTTTTTTAAATGTAGAAGATCCTGCACCTGAAACAGCATCATTAAAGGTTAATTTTATGTTTCTGAAATTCAGTCTGTGACCCCTGATGGGCATCAGCTGAACTTCCCTGATAATGCTGTACCTTGTGCCATCTCCTTTCCCAACCTATTAGACGAACAGGAGGGTCAACAGGTCAAGGGAACCTAACGCATTTGGGAATATACATTGCTTTGCAATACTGACCATGTTGAGTAAAGCTTATATATATATATATATATATGGAGAGAGAGAATGAAGTGAATCAATAAAAACTGGTATTTTATAAATAACCCAATTTTAATTGATTTTTATGCCTGAGGAATTTTCCATGTTAGGATTATTTGTCCTGCCTTAGTAGTTAGCTTGCTTGATTGAAGTAACTGTGCACAGCCAGGTGCAGTGTTTTATGCTTCCTGTTCTAATTTCTAATTCTTTTCACTGGAATTCCCCAGACCAGACACATGCTTTTGAAATATAGAAGGAAACAGTAAAACAGTAAATTGAATGCAGAGAGGTGTCAGAGGTGAGAGTCCTTTGGGTGAGTAATTTTATGATTATTGATTTATTTTGACTATGAGGAAGAATGGGGAAAAATCAAAATGAGTTAATATTTCAATACCTCAGACTTCAGAAAGCCATTGCCAGAAAAGTTGTTTAATGAATAAAGGCCTCCTGAATTTTATAAACTGACCAAATGGAGGTAAAATGGAATAAGGTTTTTTACCTTAAAGCTGATGATTCTTCTATCTCCCTGGTTTCATATTTGAGTTCACTTTAGAAACATAGAAAAAATACTCGTGCTTTCCCCTAACACCCTGAAAGATTCCGAGTTGATTTATCTTGGGTGGGGCTTAGGCCAGACATCAATGATTTTTAAAGCTCCTAACGTGCAGCCAGGATGGAAAACCACTATTGGGATACAAAAAATTACAGTGGTCATGTGAGATTTTGTATGCCAAGGGTCCATTCCAGTGCCTGGAAAATAATAATTACAAGAAATATTTTATCTTTTATTCTTTCATTGAAGTCAGTCTAAAGATGACACGCTGATGCAACTGGCTTATGAGATCAATATATTCGAAAGAAATCTGTCTTTCACTAGGATATGACTCAGAATGGATCATGGAATTCTGCCTACTATTGTTTGTCTCCACAGTTGAACATATCTCTCCTGTGAGATGTGTAGCTATCACCGTTGTCTTGCTGTTATCCTCATCATCATCATTGTCACTGTCCCCAACTACACTCCTAGACCCCTTCTTGGAGGGATATCTAGAATGAACAGTGGGGATGTTGGACAGAAGAGTTGTCAGGAAAAAATTTGCAGTTTTTAATGAGGACTTGATGGTTTACAACTTTCTGCCAAGACACATTTGAACTTGCTTACATTCTAGCTAACTGAAATAATAATTTTAAAAAATGAATAGCTTGTTAGTGAGCTTGGGATGGAATTTCTAGGATAAAGTCTAAAGGAACTTAATTTAGTAACATTAAAAGTGAAAGGACGAGGGGCACATTCTTTTATGGCTATTATTTTTCTTGTGAGAAACTCATTATGCTGCATTGCAAAACTCAAGAGGTAACATGTTGTTTTTATTTAATCAACACTAGGCCCTAGTCCACTATTTTCTGGATAAAATAACATTTTCACTGCAATTTCTGAGAGAAGATAGATTTTACAGTATGGGCCGGTAGTAAAAATTTTATATCTTATATGCAAATAAAGCTAAATGGCTTAGGAATTGTAGGGTTATTACACTAATTAATGAAATAACTATATTACTTAAGGTAATTCAGAATGGAGATAGGAAAAAGCTAGATGGACCTGGCTCCCAGCCCTGATTTAATACTCCATGAAAAAGATATTTAGTTGCTTTGAGCTTAGTTATTTTAGCTATAAAATGGGGATATAAATACTTCATAAAATAATGGTAAGATTATGAATTTAGCAGGTGGTAGTGTTCAAAAAATGTTCACTGATCTTTAAAATAACATTAGTTTTCAGTTTACATCTGAAAGAAGGTGCATCCAGTTTCTTTTCAGTCTGGATTAAGATTAGCTTTTCCTTTAATGCACTTTGGTGTTCTCAAATTTGGAAACCTTGTTTTAAGCACAAAAGATTGTTTCATACTGTACATCAAGACACAGTACAATCAAAGGTCTACTGAAAAATGGTACCATTTCCATCATATTTTTAAAGGTAGTTGAAAAGAAGAAGTATTCATGATCAACCTTGAGGAAATGTCACATAACTCAAACTGTAAAAACTTTCCTGGAACATTTTTAAAATTTCAAAGTCTGATTTTACATTTATGTGCAAAAGATGAAAGAAAGAATCATGATTACAAGATTTCAAAGCTTATTTTTCACCACTCACATGGGTTATGAGTCTGGGAATTTGAATAAGAAATTTTCTCATAGTCAAAAATACCACAAGTTCAAAATACCTACAATCAATACAGCATCAATCTTAAGGCTGAAAACTCTCAAAATTTGAACCTTTTCAGAATTGAGCAAATTACTTGAACTTTTCCAACTGGTAAAGGGCTGGCATTTGATTTATGATTAAAGAAACTCACAAAATACAATCAATTATTTTAAAAGGTAACAGGGAGTTAATTAATCACAGTAAATAAGATGCAATAACACAGAATGCAGTTGTTTTTTAAAAAAAGATAATCTTTCTAGCTTCTCTTACCTGGATGATAGTCAATCTTAAAGAACCATTTGAGTATTTTATTGATGAAGATAACCTAATTTCTGTGAACCACATTTTTCCTTTGTAGAGGATACTTGATGGTTTATTAGTTTCCTGTGGCTGCTGTAACAAACTGTCATAAATTTGGTGGCTTAAAACAACAGAGATTTATTATTTAAAAATTCTGGGGGCCAGATGTCCACAATCAGGATTATTGGGCCAAAGTCAAGGTGTCAGCAGGATTTCCCTCTCTCCATAGGCTCTAGGAGAATTCCATTCCTTGCCTCTTCCAACTTCTGATGGGTGCCAGCATTCCTAATTTTCAAGGCAGCATCTTCAATTTTCTATCTCTTTGTTTTCACATTGACTTCTTCTCTGTATGTAGTCATATCTCCCTCTGCCTCCCTCTTCCAAGGATACATGCATGTGATTGCATTTAGGGCCAACCTTGATTATCCAGAATAATCTATCCATGTGAGGATCCTAAACATACTCATATTTATAAAGTCTTTGCCATATACACTAACATTTACAGGTTCCAGGGACTAGGGCCTCAGATTTGGGGATCCATTATTCATCTGACTCTAGTATCCTAGTGGAATCCAGTCCATTTTAAAGTTTATTCTTATAAAAAGGATATCTCAATTATTACCCCCAAATTTTATTTTTAGAAGAAGGAGAAGGAAAGAAACAGTTAAGGAAATATGAAGGTAAATATGTTAGGAATGTATACTATGGGTATAAGTCACTAACTTTCATGCGAATGAAGTCTCCACACAACAAACCAGCATTGTTGGTTGAAAAGGCTTTATTATCCCTATAACTGAAGCTTAAACTTTGAATCTTTAAAAGGAGTTTTAAGGTACAACTTATTTAATTATTCATCAAAGTCACACAAAAATTTTCCTTTATTCACAGGGATCACAAAGAGTCAAAATATCCTATTTTGGGAACTGGGGTCCAATAAAGATGTAGAGACTCACTCTGTTGAAGTCTGCTCATTTGGAGCAAGAGCTACAGAATACTCAGATATAATGAAACTACTTTGTCTTTTGCCAGGTCTGTTAATAAAAACAGTAACATAAATTTTCTAACCATGGCTGTCATAAACCATATACATTTTGGGTCATAGTTAGCACAAATACTTTGTTCATAAATCATGGTCTATTCTTTCTCTTCCCAATGAAAGAAAAATGTTACCACGATGAGAATGTACTATTCTTGTTAGTGAGTGCAGCCTTAAAGGAGAAAATGGTAATGCACTCAAAAATAGAGCTTTATTCTTTTAACTTATCTTGAGATTTGAATCACGTACCACACAAAAAGCATGTTCAAGTTTTGATCTGTTCCTGTGGGTGTGAAACCATTCATAAATAGTATCTTTGAATATGTTAAGGTGAGTCAGTGTGTGAACTCATTTGTAAATAGGATTTTCCAACATACTGTTTAGTTGCCACCAACTGAATTGAGATGGGTCTTAACCATATTATTGGAAGCTTAAAGAGAAGTCAGAAGTCACAGAAAGCCACAGGAGGGACCGAGGACATCTCTATGAAATGAAGGACTGCCATCACCAGAATGCTGTTTAGCTCTGGAGAAAGCATGGTTTTGCCAACATCAGATTTTGTTCTTTTAGATTTTAAAACCAAGAGACAATAAATGCTTGTTGTTTAAACGAATCCATTTAT
>PVKH010011880.1:0-17540 GCA_004027955.1 Chaetophractus vellerosus | reverse complement strand
AGTGGCTGGTCTGAGTACCACCTCCAGCCTAAAGATTTGCCCCTTATTCAAGCATCTTGCAACACCAACCCTAAAAATAGGTGATGATTCTTCAAGGGCTGCCATGTGCTGAATTTTATTCTAAGATGGTTCCTGAGTTCTTGGCTTGTCAGGCTTGTTTATTTTGTAACTTTGTAATATGTAGACCGAGGTGACATTAAAGAATGGAAGCTAATCACTTTCCCTTAGAGGAACTAACAAGGTATTTAAGTTCTTGCACCCTATACCCGATGGCTTTCTTTTGCTGCTGTGACATGCACACATGTTAGGTTTGGGTTAGCCTTACAAACAAAACATATCCTGTGTGAATTGTCTGAAAATATTGGAAAATAAATCTGGAGTCTGAGATATATGTGATGTTGCTGCTATGTATGCCTCTGTGCTCTCTGATCTGTGTCTTTTCTAAGTACATTCAAAGCTAAATAAGCCTAATTGGGTCCTGTGAGTTTGATTTATAATTCAAACCTTGAAATCCATGCTAGTGGTCTCACAGTATACCATACCACAATTGATTTATTCATCTACTATAAATTGAAATTACGAATAAACCTGCCATGAATTTTACTAACAGAACATTCATTATTAATAGGTATATACCTAGGACTAGAATTGCTTCAACATAAGTTATTTATAAGTTTATCTTTTACAGATACTAGCAAACTGTTTTCTAAAGTGATGGTACAACTTATATTCCCAGAAGTCGTATATGAGAGTTCCAGTGGGTTCAATGGTTCTTATTTTATCCATTCTGCTCTATGTTTAAAGGTATATCATGTTGGTTTTCACCCCCTTTTTCCCCTTGACTAATGATGTTGATAAGCTTTTGCACATACTTATTGGCCATTGTTGGAAATTTGTGAATTTGTATTCAAGTCTTGGGTCTATTTTGTTTTTCTTAGTTTGTCTTTTTCCTTCTGATTTGTAGGAGTTATTCAATATCAGTTCATGGCAAAAACATCAATAAAATGAGAATGGAGGGAATATTTTTAAGCTGTTAAATTTTAGTTAGACAAAAGTCTACATTAAGCATCATATTTTGCAGTGAAGTATAGAACATTTTCCTCTCAGTTCAGGAAAACATATCAAGAATGTCAATTTCCCAACATTTCTATACAAACTTGTACCAGAGAACTTCACCAGTGTTAAAAACTAAAAACAAAGACAAAGGGTGTAAGACATGGAGGATAAGAAACAAATCTATAATTCGCATACAAAATGATTACATATATAAAATTTTAACCTATAAACTACTATATTTAATATGTCAATTTAGCAGTTACCCAACAAAGTTAATAGCAAAAAGTAAATTTTATTTTTATACACTAGAAATAAATTGCAAATAAAATTTTTTAAAATGATATCTTTTAGACTAGCATCAAAATGGTGAAGAATAATGTTAAGGAAAAAAATACATCTCACATACAATGAGAACTATAAAACATTTGGGATAAAAATTAAAGGAGACATAAATAATTGAAGTGGTATTACTTGTTCATGAATTAGAATAATAAATATTGCAAAAGCTTTAATTTTCCCCAAGTTGATCTATAGATTCAAGAAAATAGCTATTAAAATCACAGTATTTTACCTCCTTAAATTGACAATGTAATTTTAAAATATGTATGAATGTGCAAAGAGCTAAGAAGAGACAACACACTCCTGAAAAGAACAAAGTTGGAGAACTTATTCCACCGGATACTAAGATCTAATATATAGTTATAACAATTCAAAGTATATGGTATTTGTGCAAGGATATATTATTAGAACACACCCATACATAGAGAGTCACTTCATTTATGACATAGGTAGACTGCAAAGGATTTGGAAAACAATGACCTTTTCAATAAATGATACTGTATATTTAAATATTCATATAGAAACCAAAAAAATGTATCCCTCACACCATAGACACAAAAATTATCCAGAGGCGCCATATATATAAATTTGAATGATAAAACAATTAGCATAGAACATCTTCAAGAACATGGATTAGTAAATATATTTTAAACAACTCTAAAACATCATTAATCTACCCTGAAAATGATAAATTATCTGTATTCAATTTAAAAGCTTTGGTTCAACAAGAGATGGAAGGAAAAATGGAACCCACACAGTGGGAAAAGATATTAGACATACATTCACTCAGAGTGAATCATCTGAAATATACAGAAAGAGCTCTTACAAATAATTGAAATAAGTCATGCAAACCAATTAAAAATGGGCAAAATTTACAGTCACTTAAAAAAGTAAATATCCAGGTGTTCAATAATTATATAATAATCTGCTCAACTTCATTATTTATTAGTAAAATGCACATTAAGTCCACTATATAATATCATTACCTAAGCATTTGAAAGACTAAAATAGAAAAGATTAGACATAATTAAGTGTTTGCAAAGATGTGGGGCAATTAGAAAACCTTAAACATTGCTGGAAGGAGTATAAATTCTTATAACTCTTATAACCCCTCTACTCATAAGTTTATAGTAAACAGAAATATGTGTGTAAGTTAATCAAAAGACACAAACTAAAATGCTTATAACAGCACTTTCATAAAACTTCCAAACTAGAACTATCCAAATTGCCAAGAGGATGGAAAAATACCTTGTGCTATTCACAAAATGGAAGACCATACAAAAATGAGAATGAATGGTAAACAACTATACACACAGTTTGGAAGAATCTGATAAACAAAATATTGAGCAAAGGAAGCGAGAACAAAAATGTACGTTCCAGAATATAACTCCATTCAAAAATAAAATAATAATAAAAATAATAATGATCATCATCATTAAAATAGTCTATGCTGATAGCAGTCAGGATTTCGGTTATCCTTGGAGTGGGGAGGTAATGACTGGTAGATATATTGAGGAAGACTGAAGGGTGCTTGGTAATATGATGCTTTTTGATCTGGATGCTGGTTACATAGTATGGTGGTGAAAATTTAGAGAGCTGTACTTTTACATGTGCATGCTTCTCTCTATATGTTATACTTCAATAAAGAGTTAAATGATAAAAACTAACTGTGCATTCACTAAATGTTCTCTCTAAGCAATTTTCCTCCCTTTTTGGATAAACCATATTTTCCTAGGCTCCTTGAGGACCTGACTTATAAATAAGTTCAGCCAATTGGCGACAATGGAGGAAGAGTGGATGGTAGATGTGTAAAGAGTGTGTATTTCTCCTTATCTTTCTCTGGGGGAAGTGTTTTCTGGCACTGGCTGAGTCTCCCCACGATATCTCTGCATTGGACGCCCCCTATCTCCCTGGTCCCACCTCCTTTCTGGCAACTCCCACCATAGTTCTAGATACCATTGAACAACTTTCATTTTTAGATTCTGAAAATGCAACTCCCCTATTTGTCCCCTAACTCCGTGCATGGTATCAGGCACTGGCCATTGTTAATCTTTGGATTGCTTCATTATTCTTTGTTTGGCTTTTGAACATCTCTATCTCCAGTAAAACAAATTATGTATTTTAAATTTCAAGGTTGGGTTATTTAGAGTAGTTTTATTTTCCTGATTGGAAACAATTAAATTAAATTAAATTAAAACTGAAAATAATTAATTGATTAAATAATAAAACCAGATAAAGTTACTAAATCAAACAAAACAATTTTAAAATGTCCTTGACTTTTAAATTTCATATATAGTATTTTGTTAGACTTGACTTTTTATTCCATGAAGATTTACATGTGCTAAGGAGTTCTTCCAACAGATTAGCTATGCTTTCTATAATGAAAATAGATGTAAACATATGCTATGCACTTGCCTAAAAGAAAAGCCACAGAGAATATTGGAAATTGGGGAAACATCTTCATTCCACAAATGAGGAATCCTGGCACAGAGAGATTAAAGAACCTGGAATCTAGGATATGTCACAGATATTCTGATTCATAATCTAATACATTTTCATTATAACCTTTTGACTCATGGAATATAATAGCTGAAGGGCAGTGTCAAGTCCTAACACCCATAGTTGTCAGAGATAACACAACATATGCCAACATGTTCTTTACACATGGACAATGCATCCTCTGATTATTACAGTCAGATAAATAAATCTCGTGACCTCTTAGCATTACAATGACCATAACAACAACTGTAGGAAAACATACAGTTCTCACTGGACAAAGAATTTTGAATATGGAAAGTTCTTTACATTAATAATCATTCGAATTTGAGTAAGATAGCCTTAGTGTTTCAGTCCAGGGTGGGTTGTCAATTGAGGAATCATGGATAAATGACATCAAACCAGGGTTTAATGATTCCGTGATGCTTGTAGGAAAGCTTCCTCTATTCCCAGTTCTTCAGGGTTCCCCCACCTACTACTTTAACACTGCTTTAATCCCCGCACACTTTCACATTCATTTGCACTTCATTTGCTCAAATAGCAACGGGACACTGTATTCAGACAGGACCAGCTCTCAGAAATAGGCAGTAATCCCCAAGGCTGAGGCTAAAGCACTATGCCTCAGACTCTCAGATTTCAAATGGTGGCTCTGCCACTAACTAACTGGGTCAGCCTAGACAATTGTTTAAATTTTAAAGCCTTAAGGTTCACATATATAAAAATAGGAATTAATACAGTAATTACCACAGAAGAATTCCATCTGTGAAGGGCATACCATACATTAAATTTTCTATAAATAGCATTACAGCCATTTTTGTTATTGCAGCTGCTGCTATTGGTGATGGTGGCAGGAGGATATAAGCTACTCTGGACTTGAAATCATGAAGATAGATGATATCTTCAGTGTGGTTGGCGAACAGTAGTTTACTTGAGTTAAATTAATAACAATAAAAATCAAATGATAGTAAGTTTATAATCCTTAGAGCTGATATTTCTAACAACTATGAGTCACATTGGGATAAATAAGGAAAAGGATATTTGGTAATGTTTACAACCTACAACCTCCTCTGCCCCACACACATATAGGATAGTCACTTTCTACATTTTAGATTTTAAAAAGATCATACAGCAAAACAGCAAACACAACAACAAAACAAGTATGTGGACATGGACACACACACATACAGAGAGAGAGATTCACACGCATACCCCTACACACCGTGGAAAACCCCCAGCTACCTGCATTTATATAAGGTCAAGGGCTACAACAATTTCTTATATTCTGGCCTTTTCTAACACTCAATCATTTGAATAATTATTTGAAAATAATGAGCAAAAATTGAGTTTTATTTCCGTGTGACATGCACGGAAACTAAATTAGCAGAGATTAGAACATCAAAGTATCTTAAGGTCACACTTCAGAGGGGAAAACAAACACAAAAGCTATAAATATGATATAAAAAAGATTATGTGGTAAAAATTAGTTTGAAAAATTTACTTGTTTTTTCCATATTTAATTTTTTTAAAATATAAAACTACATAAAAGTATAATAATGAAAGCCCATATACCCTTCAACTAGACTTACCATACTTGTTCTCTCTCTCTCCCTCCAAAGTATTTGAAAGTAAGATACAGATGTCATGGCAATTTATTAACTGTTTCAGCATGTATCCCCTAAATACAAGGACTTCTTCTGTCATAACATGGTATCATTCACCATAACAAGAAACTGATACTGATAAAGAATATTATCTGAAAACAGTCCATATTACAATTTCCAATAATGTCCTTTAGAGCTGTGAGGCTTTTACCGTTTGAAAAGTGGGGAAAAAATACAACGGAAAGATAACACCTGGTCCTTCACTATTTTCTGTAAACATTTTCTCAAACCCTGAGTACTAATTTTCTGACCTTCTGAAGCATGAGTTTAAGATGAGAGGGGAGTACTGGAACTTTGGAACTATGAAGATAGAGTCCGCCGCTGGTACTCCAAGTCAAAGGAAGTGATAGAGATCATAGAGAGGGCCTGTTGTTCTCCTCATCCCTGAACCTGGTTAGATCCAAGTGGGAAGTCAGGAGATGATCTCTGTGGCTCTGCTTTATTTAAACTAAAGGTAACACATGATACATTGGCTCTCTCCTCTGTAAGCCACATAAACAACTATCTTTGAGGGTCTTCACCATTTTCTTTTGTATTATACTTTTCCAGGTGATGTTACTGGAATCAGTTTGTTATATTTATTTTGCTGCTTTCCCCTAGAAGGTCCGCAAAACATTTTTGTGAGATTAAGAGACATGAAGATTTTTAATGGGGAAAGTAGAAAAAGAGTTAAGATTACCAATAAACAGAATTCACTCATCAGTCCAAAGGAGTTTTTCCCCATGATGAACCAAGAGAAAGAAAGAATATATATTTACAATTTTTATTATCCAGGATGGTGAGGTTTTGACAGGCACAAAAGGATTGGGCACTATACTAATGACAGAGTTCACCATCTGTTTCTCCTATAAGTACTGAAGAGAATTAAGTCTTTGTAATCCCAGACACACAAAAAATGGAAAAGCAATCAGAATGAGGATTTTAAAAAAAGGTGAGAAAAACTACCTCAATCAACCTATTGATATTTGATACCATCTCAAACAATTTTTATATTTCTTTTAGTTCTAAATTAAATAACTCTGTACTGCTTAAATTTGAGTGGGATTGTTTTGCAGAGCTTTTTCCTGAAATATGGATGCCATGGGGTTTGATCAAGAACATTTTATTTAAGAGGTCTGGTTCTGGAGTTAAACAGTTGCAGATTGGATTTCCAACACCATCACTTATTCCCCCAAATGTGCTCAAGTTACTGAACTTCAAAGACCCTTGTTTTCATCATTTCTAAAAAAAAAAAATCCTGTTAAACCATGAGGATTAGTTGAAACTTGTTTTGGTGCCTGGCAAATGTTAGCGTTCATTAAAATTATAATCTGTTCATGATTATTATTGGCTATGACATCAATAAAGTGCAGACACATCATATATGTACACACAGACAGATGGCTATTTCATCTCCTGAGTATCTATAAGAAAGATATGATTAAAGCATTCCCTTTTTACAGATAGCATTCTGAGACTCAAAGAGATTAAATAATTTTTCAAAGTTCTCCATTTATTATGTGGCACCAAGGAAATGTGAAACAGGATATGGCTGACTCTGGAATCTTGCTTTCCCTTTTGAAAACATTACATATCAAAATTTGTGATGTTTTGAGGGATATTTATACCCTTAAATGCTTATAGTTTGGAAAAGAAGATTGAAAAATAACGAACTATGTCACCAGCTTTAGAGATTTGAAAACATTGCAGAATAAACCAAAGAAAATAAAATGAGATAATGAATTTTAGAACAGAAATCAATGATATAAAAGACAATATGCAATAGAGAAAGAATTAGCAAGTTCAATTCATGTTTGTTAATTCTTTAAAACCAATAAAATTAATAAACTCCCAGTAAGGCTGATGTCTATGATGTCTATGAGTTTACTCTGCTGTTCAGTTTCTCTCTCTTGCCTATTAAATAGCTACCACTGTTCCTTGATTCTTGGTTCAACTTGTTCTAGATATTTAGAGTTGCCCCTGTTTAAACTGCTCAAACCTGGGCTAAGGACACAGTAATATGGTGCAGGACAGTTTCCAAGGGCATTAGAGAGAGGGGCAGTAAAGGCACCTGATTGCCTTTTTAATTTATTTTTTCCCTCTTTTTGTGCACTATTTTGGTCTGGCCAGCAGATAGCAGTCTTTGGCACACCTGTCAGCTTAGACCCCAGATGCTAAGGGGGAATGGATTCACTGTATCCCCACCCTGGCAGGAGATGCAGAACCAATGTCCTCAGGGTGGGCCAAACCTCCCAAATAAAGTTTCTCAGAAGTTGTTCTCCTCCCTTGGACTGCCACACTCTCCCTCCCTCTGCTTCCTCAGAAACCAGCCCAGGGCAATAGAGAAGGTATTTGAGAAGGCAAATTATCTTTAGCTCCCTGGCAGCTTTCAGGGCAAACCATGTCATAGCCCCACCCAGCCTGAAAGTATGTGACCCCTCCAAAGCAGCAGACCAATTTTGCTGAACAAAATCTGAATTTTCTGTAGCCTGTGCCCCTCCCTCTCTCCTCTCTTGGGGAAGAGGACCCCTGCAACCCGCTCAGTCTGTAGTTGCTGCAGTCCAGTCCGTAGTTGCTGCAGTCTGCAGAACTGTTTGCTCCAAGAGTAGGCAAATGGGCACCAGCAGCTGTTAATGTATCTCTACTTATGGGATTTTCCAGCCATCTGAGACTCTTTTCTTCATCCCTCTCTCTCCTGGTTGGCGTCTAGCCTTCCCCTGGTGTCTTAAACCCCAGAACTGCTCTCCAGATAGTCCTTGCCTGTTTTCTCACTATTTCTTCTGGGAGAGAAGTGACCCTTCTCCCTCTCTAATCATCTGTCTTCCTGGAAGTATCTTGGGGTTGATCTTTAATCCCAGGTTCTAGATTCTGTTTTCAGTATTTTGAAAGATAATTAATGAATCATGGCTTCTATCATCAGTTTTTGGTGGCTCAAGAAGAATTTTTGTTCTTTATTTGAGATTTATGTGGGGATGGATGATAAATAAATTTATTGTAAGGAATGGTACAAATGCAAGAAAATACAAGTGGGTAATTTAGCACAACTCATGGCAAGGGAAAAGCTATGCAGCATATGAACATACTGTGTTGACAAGCCATCTCCCTGGCTATGGAAAAACCAGTTGGGGACTGAATCATGTTCATAAAATACACGTTCAATTTTTAATCTATGTTCCTGTTGGTGTAAACTCATTTGTAAATAGGACATTTGAAGATATTAATATCAGTTAAGGTATGGACTCATTTGTGAATAGGATCTTCAAAAATCTTCTTTACATGTGGCCAAAATTAATCAAGTTGGATCTTAATCCACATGACTGGAGCCTTATAAAAAGAGGAGATTTGGATGCAGTCCGTTAGAAGAAGCCAGAAGTCAGTAGTTATCAGAAGTCAAAAGAAGCCAGCGAGGACAGAAAGTTCGCTGTGTAGTGGAGAACTGATCCTGACACTGGGAGAAAGCACGGTCATGCCAACATCTTGATTTTGGACATCCAGCCTTCACAGCTATGAGACAATTTATCTCCTTGTTTAAGCCAGCCCATTGTGTGGTATTTTTTCATAGCAGCCCTGTTGAACAAAGACATGAGTAAAGAACCTACAACCTCTTGGTAATTGATATATATGTGGCTATGGAAAAAAAAAAGAAATCAGAAGAAAACTAAGAGATATGTGAACTAAAACAGAAGATCCATCTTGACTAAGGCATCTCATGACATCCTTTAAACTCTAGTACTTCTGCCCAAGCATTGCTATAATCTTGACAGAGGAAAACAAAAAGCTGCAGCTTGAACCATTCAGTGGTTGCACTCTATCACACATAGAGTGCAATCCTCAAGTCTCATATAACTCCAGAAATCAGACAGGGCTGATTCCATGAAGTGAGTTCAGAACTACTAAAGTCTTCTTTATAGAGATGACTATAGGCAAATCAAACAATTACAAAACTAAAATTCTGAGATACAGGCTTTAAAAAAAATTTTTTTTAAAGATACATAGATTACATAAATGTTACACAAAAATTATAGGGATACCAATATATCCCACATCCCACACCTCCCACAACCTCCCACATAAATATTCTTCATTAGTGTGACACATCACCTGCAAAAGATATACACATTTTGGGGCTTTGCCACTAAGCTTGGACCATAGTTCATATTGTAGACCAAACTCTCTCCCACACAGTTCTGCATGTTATATGATGATACTAAATGGCCTATATCTGTCATTGCAATGTCACTCAGGACAATTCCCAAGTCCCAAAAAAGCCCCTGTATTACAACTGCTTTTCCCTCTCCCTGCCCCCAAAGCGTCCAGTGGCCACTGGCTCCACATTAATGTTGTAATTTCTTCCATTGCGAAATTCACAATAAGTCTATAACAGAATACCAGTAAATCCACTTTAGTCCATAGCTCTTCCCCCAATCCTGAGGAGTCTGAGATGGTGATGTCCACTCCACCTCCAAGTGAGAGGGGGCTTATATCCCATGGGTAAGATTGATGGGATTATCCTGCCTGAAGCTGCAGACTCTCTCCATTCCCTGGGATAGCTGTTGACCATCATCATCTCCCCACTAGGTGTCCTGGATGAGTGCATTGAGTTGTAGAGTAGGAGTTGCAGTTCCACCGAGCTTTTGGACCCAGCTGGCAGATGGACAGGCCGTAGACTCCACTCTCTAGAAGTACAACTAAAACTCCGGCATCACATATAGGTTTGAATAGAAGAGACAAAAGGACAATGTGCAGTGAAGACATATTTGGGTAAGACTCTGTCACTCTCAGGAGCAAGATTCCAAAATAGGGCCCACGGATATGGCACCAAACTCTGGAGCTAGATAGGACCTGGATGTCTCCAGAGCCCTCAGGAGCCCCTCTGTTTGGGGTGATATCCACATTGGAAGCCTATGAGGTCCTACTGAGATATGCATAAGTGTTACCTCTGGGATGACCTCCCGACTCACTTTGAAGTCTCTTAGCCCTATGAACTCATTTGTCTTTACCTTTTCCCCCTTTTATTCGAAGTCTTTTTCCAGTCGTATTGCCCGTTGGCACTTGTTAGTAATCCCTTGAGATACAGGCTTTTAATAGAGATGCCTGTCAATGTATTCTTGGAGCTCAGAGTAAGATGCAGCTTATTCTCCTGGGGGAGCTGGGTATATCTTCACAGAACAGTAATAAGAGCTGGGTCTTAAAATAATAAGTAGGAGTTGGTTAAAAATGTTTCTGGTTGAGCAGAAGGAGCAACATGCTCCAAACAAGAATTATGAAAAGGCAAATAAAAACTAAGGAACCGCTGGAAGTCATTTTTGGCTGGAGCAGAATGTGTGTAGAGGGGAAGCAATAAAATAACATTAGAGTCCTTAATTTCTGGATACTATTTTGAGGAAAGATTATATGCAAGTGGCAAATTTGGGGAATGCAAAACATTCTTTTACTGATTTTGCTAAAATCGTCTTAAGGACAAAGGCAAAAGAAACCAAAAGGAGTTGGAAAGAGTGCAAATATTACAAAGTTTTATACTCAAGCACAAATTTAGAATAAATTAACTTTATTGGTCATGATGAAATATGCCTCTATTCAATTTAGGTATTCATCCATATGAAAGTATGGATGAAAAAAATAAAATAATCCATCCTTTTGTTTTTTTTTAAATGATGAGTAAAAGTAATCATTTAAATAAGTTTAGGTGGTAATGAAATAAATACTATTGGGAATTTACTATAGTCTAGGAATGACGAAAATAAAAAATTATGCTACTACCCTCCTAGAGCTTAATATCACGTGTCCAGGTTGACTGATCTCCCTGCACTAACAATTCCCCTCAATGATGCCTGCACCACTTTTCACCCTTCCATAAACTCATAGCCCCAGAGCAGTATAACAGTTTCCATACCTCAAAGATTCCACCCATCCTGGTACCTGTCGTTTTCTCCCAAAATGATCTGTCCATCATTTTTGATCTTCACCTTCTCAGCCCTCCAGTTAAACCAAGCACTCTGGATTTGTAAACAGAGTCATTTTATAGGAGGAACCTGATAGAAAAAGACAAACTGACACATCCAATTTTTGTCACATAATTTAGTGGAATGCTGTTTTCAGAGAAGGAATGTTTAAGGATTCATTGATCTGTCCAGGGAGTGGGTCAAATAAAGAGGTCCCCTGAGACACAATATCTCCTCTTACTCCTTAGTACTCATCTATGAACTTGTGTTGCCTTCATCTAGTGCCCCTCTAAGGGTAGATTTTGACAAGACATTGGTAAGAAGAGTACAAGTAATTTAAGATTTATCGTGGGAAACAGAATGGGCCCTTGGACATGGCCTTGCCCTAAAATTTGCAAATTGAATTTTTGGCAGAGCTTGATGTCTCTTGCAAATTATTCCTGTTTCATGAAGTAAGTATATTTTTATGATTCTGCTTCAAGATACACCTAAAATTTGTATAGGATGAGTTTCATTCCATCTTAAAATTTTATAAATATGGATTATGATAATATTAAACCTCTCTAAACATTAGTATCCTTAATCCCAAAATGAAATTATCTCTAAGGTTACATTCAGGTCAGATATTTTATGTTTTGTATATCTCCTTATCATTAGAATATTAGAACCATCTTAGGTATTTGATATTAAAACAGATAACTGTTATATAATCACCCATATTGGGGTTCAGTTAAATCACCATTTTCCAGAAGTATATTTTCAAAATATAAACACTTCCTCCTAAATTGTAGTGTCTCATAAAGACACTGTTCCCAAAGAAGTCTCATTAAGGATAGTACAAATAGATGATATTTTCATGTAAAAATGCAATAGTTATTTTGAACCACTGGCTTTGAACATGATACTATTTACCAAAGCATAGAAAAATTCCCACTCTTGATAAGCCTCAGTAGTCAGGACCACATCCTACACAACTTCTAGAAATGAAAGATTTTTCTGTTCCCTTATTTAATCACTACCTGACTTGAGGAGGAAGTTCTATTGACACTTTTCTCCTAAGAAACCATATAGCATGACGATTATTTTCATTTAATTTATTCTGCTCTTCTTTGGGGTCATAATTCTACCAGGTAGCAGGGACATTTTTTTGTGGTTAGATTTATAACATTTCATTGGAGAATCCTCAAGAGTTTATTTTAAAAAAAACAAAGATAATTTTATCACCATTTAAAGCTAATAACATTAGTATCATCATTATCATCAAGCAACATTTATTTAAACTCCACTCTTGCAGGACACAGCACTCTTGGAGAAAATCTAGCACCAACAGTATTAAGTGGTTTTTGACTTAAGATAGAGAGACATCTGTTTGTTTTCCTATCCTTGATTTTAATGGTTTAATTAATATTAGTGATATCTGACCATCTCTAAGTTGGGAGCAGTTCTAAGACCTGGAGATCAATCATTTTAAAGACAGCCTTTGAGGATTCTTGTTACCACATTCTAAACAGTCAGTGCAACAGAGCCCAAGAATGTTCAATGAAAATTCCTTGTACATTGCTATATTTTTAGTGAGATCTTTTTCCTATGGAATAAGTCAGCAAATTGGGTATGTGAAAAGTTTCCTGCAAAAACTAATAAGAAAATGTCAATTTTTTTTCTATATACATTTTTGGTCCTTGGAAATTATCATGTTCAGTCCCTCATCTTTTAGAGTAGAGAACAGAATGATTTGCTCAAGTAATTTATCCAATGTCATGCATAGTTTACTTTGAAAGAACTAAAATTCTCACATTTATGATGCATACTAAAATATTCACATCCTTTATACTGCATCCTTGCAGGGGAATCATGGGAACATTCTAAGAGGTTAACTTGGCCTATGCTTCCATTATGAAAATCGTTTACACCATCTCCACCATCCTAAGTCTTCATATTTAGCTGCTAATTTATTAGTAAAAGAAAATAAGTGGGTAAACTTCTGAGGTGAAGGTAAGTGATTTCTTTTTGCACTGTATTTAGACAATGATTTCTAAGCTTACTTTCAGCACATTTTATTAATAAGATAATAAAATGTAATATTTTTATTTGCTAGGCATTTTACTTGCATTGACTTTGTTAATCTTTACAAAAGATATTTTAAGTCATGGCGGTTTGCCCTGCCCGCAGGGGCTTCGTCCTGCCATGGAGGTTTGCCTTCTCAAGGCGGTCTGCCCACTCAAGGAGGCCCCAGGAACCGAACCCGGGGCCTCCCATGTGGTAAACCGGTGCCCTACCAATTGAGCTACAGCCAGTCCCAGTCTATTACTTGATTTTAAAAAGTGTATACTACAAGCTTATGCTTCCTTGAAGTTTTTTGAAGGACATAGGACAAAATAAAATAAATGTTACTCTCACTAATTCTTTACTTTTTCTCTTACTTTCAAAACATGCACAATTTGCCCTTTTTAGTTATCCTTTTACAAATGTTTTAGAGAGCTCTTACTCTTGCCACAATCAAATGTAGCCTCTTGTAGCAGAAGCAAGAAATAGAGGCATATATTTGTCCCATGAAATTTGGAGACGCATGATATAAACTAGAGGGGAAAAGGGCAATTATAATTAAAGAGTGTCTTTCATATTATGATCCATCAATACATATTGATTGAATTGAACAAAATAAAAAGAAACACCATAACTATTAACCTTGTGCCAATATCCTTTGATAATGAAATTTTATTTCATCTACCTTGTCATCTTGCAAATTTTCCAAAACCCATCACAACTGTGTGTGTATGTGTGTGTGTGTGTGTGTGTTTTGTGTGTGTGTATCAGGACAATGTAGTGTTATTTTGAAAAGATTTTTGCAATTTTATGATATATTCCAAGGATTGTTTAATTACTGAACCTGGTGGAGGAAATACAGATGGATCAAAATTGGATGTATTGGATGTTGAGAAAATTTTGCCAAGTTGTAATACTGTTTTGAATCAAGATCTGGGATATTATTTCAGAAAACTTGTATCCAAGATAGAATAGAAAAAAACTAAAGAGCAATGGGAAGGCAAAGGAAGAGGGGAACATGTTTATGAAAAACTGCAAAATATTTTCAGGAGATGGTACCGGCAGAAGCAGCACAGAACCCTCTGGTTTCTCCTTACGTGGTTCATGGAATCAAGTTTAATGTCTAATAGATTCTCAATACATAGTTTTTGAATTGAAAATGGAAGGAAAGCTGTCAAGAACCAAAGTTATTTTCCTGAGAAATAGCCTTTTTTAGAAGGCAGGAGCAAGAAAGGAGACAAATATTTCAAAGTAAAAGAGGCAAAAGGGTAGAAAACCATGCAAAATATGAAAGCATGTGAAAGAAGAATTATTGGACAAAATTTTCTCATGCTGTAGAACAGTACTACCCAAAAGTGTGGTTCTAAAACCAGTGGCATCAATATCATCTGGGACTTGCTAGAAATACAAATCTTTGGACTTAATCCAGTCCGGTGGAATCTCTTGGATTGGGAACCAGGCATCGGTGTTTCACAAACTCTCAGAGACATTCTTATGCACACTAGAGTTTGAGAAACAACAGCGCAGCCTGTTTCTGGAAGAGAGAGTGCCACTGGCATAACACAGATGCCGACTTTGAGGAAGTTTCAAGTGGGTTTGATTATAGGTTCTTCACAGAATTAAGTTGCTGGGCAAGTATCATATTAAATTGCTGAAGATTAAAGTGTGCAAAGTAAACAGTTTGTCCTGTGCTTTATTTCTTAAAATCTTTCCTACACTGCCTCACTTTAATTACACTGCAAAGGAAATCATTAACTTTGTTCATTTAACCACACAAAGACTACTCAGATTTATTATTAGACAATCCAGTTAACCACTGTCAACTGCAGGAAATGACTGCAGAGTCTATTTGTAAAGGCCTGCCGTTTATAGTTATTGGCTAGAACATACAAAGTTAATGAAAGAAAAATAATTTAATGTCCTTAGTTCAGGAAGTCTGAAAATCTTGCCTACCTTCTCAATATCAGAGTTAAATTCATTTAAAAGTTACCTAATCATGTATTGAAGTCAAGGGATGATGGATTCCTCTAGGTTCTTGGCTATGTTACATAAAAGAATTTAAGAACATGCTGGTTTAGTTAGGCCAATTGTTTATTCAGAAACAGGAGAAGTGAACAGGATTACACACCTAGACCTGCAGAAGTGGGCTCCTCTAGGCAGAGAGAGCCTTTCGGGCTTGTGGAGCTATCTTTATTAAGCTATTACTTATTCCTCCCTTCCCTAATGTTGGGGAGGGGCCCCAGCTATTTGCTGATCTGATTGGTTACCCCACCTGTTAGTTCCTCAGGGGGCCAATGGTGAGGCCACTTGAGGGCATCTGGGGTTTTCCCTTGACCCCAAATGATATCTCATTCCATTCTTATTCCAAATGAGGTTCTCATGCCCCAGGACTCGTAGGGTCCTTCTGGCAGCCTTCCTGGTGGCCGGCTTTCTATCAGGGGGTTTCCATGTGGGGTTCCATGGCCACATGTTTTTCTGTCAGGTCTTAGACTCATCTTCCCTTTTCCTAAACTAACCTGCCTCAGTACGACATTTTTGGGAACACTAGACATTAAATTATCATCAAAGTCTCTGTCCCTGTTATCATATTCTACAATGCATCTAAATCAGAAAGTCTTGAAATGGTCAGGCAAATCCTTTGCACAAAGTGTCGTAGAAATTACAATTAAAGTTTTGCATTGTAACACCAATTGAATGGTTCCATTATATGATTATAAATCTTGAGATCTTAAGCAAAAATCAGATCTTTAGAAAAATTCCTCTCCTTTGATCATGATTGTCTTTGTGTCAGGTCAGTTATTTCCTATTAACAGAAATGTTTCTAGAAAGAAAGCAGGCTTCAGAATTATCTCTGTGCCTTTTAGTTTGTAGTATCCTCAACCTTGAATGTGCATATGAATCACCAAGAGACAATGTAAATAGATTAAAAGTCCATAGAGGTAGGATTGGAGCCTGGAATTTTGCATTTCTAACAAACAAGATCCTGCTATTGCTGCTGGCCCACAAATTGTACTTTGAGAATCAAAGTCATAGTACTCCTTAGCATTCTCTCATAAGGCTGTGTATTTAGGCTTAAGCTCAGACTGTTTGGCTTCAGACATAAATAATCTGTCTTGCACATTGTACTTCAACTCTCATTAAAAAATAAATTGCCAGCTAAAAAATGTGCAATGACAACCTTCTATGGTATAAGGAAAACTTAGGCTTGTCTTTGTTCCAGCTCCTAGGGAAGCAACCTTTGAATCCTCCATAATAGGAGGGCCTTTTGTTATTTGGTGGGCCCAAGACCACACCTGACAGCTCCTATGCTAATGCAGTTCAAATGCTAATGAGATGTCAGGGTGGGGAGGGGGAGGGGGAGAGACCACCTGCAGTCTTAGTGTGGGAGATTGACCACACCAGAAAGACCAACCATGTGATTAGGGGCCTGGAGCTTTGAGCCACATATTATCAGCCCACCTCCACAACCTCTGGGAGAGGAGGGAGGCTGCACATTGAATATAATGCTTTCAGTGAGTTCTGGGAGTCATTCTGGATTCTGGTGAATTATCAAACCCCAGGGGGTGATGGAAATCTCTGAATTTGTAGCCAGTTGGTCAAAAGTGCAAGCATCCTAGGTTTATGAACTTGTAACTGGTGTCTGAAGGAGAGTCCTATAGAGGTTTACCCTTAACCTGTGGAGTCTGTCTAACTCCAGGTATTTAGAGTCAGAATTGAATTAATTAAGTTTTGACAATATTTGCAGCTGGTGTCAGAAGCTGTAGTAAGTTATTTAAGTTGCAGTTTTGTGATACCTTTACACTGTCTCATAAATAATGAGTCAGAATCAAAGTTCTCCAATTCCAAGGAATGTTTTCAGGGACCCCAATGATGACGAATCCTTCAAAAGCCCAAATGACAGACCATGATCCATGCAGTTCTCATAAATACCTTGAAGAACTATCTATACAGAGGCTCCCTCAACAAAAAACATGCTAAAATAGATACGTAAGAGCACTGGATGAATCATAGACTAAAAAAAAAA
>PVKH010011879.1:0-17539 GCA_004027955.1 Chaetophractus vellerosus | reverse complement strand
AAGTAGGTCCCTTGGACAGCTTTTGGCCCTTTCTCCATTGTTTTTGTGAGAGAGTTGAGCCCTGTCTGCCTACTCTGACGCCATCTTCCCAGAACTCCTCCTAATTTATTTTTTAATATATATATATTTTTTATTAGAGAAGTTGTCAGCTTACAAAACAATCATGCATAAAATGCAGAATTCCCATACATCACCTCTCCATCAACACCTTACATTGTTGTGGAACATTTGTTATATATTATGAAAGAACATCATCAGACCAATACCACTAACTACCATAGCTTACATTTGGTATGTTACATTTTGGTATATTTTTCCTTACACCCCCTATTATTAACACCATGTATTAGTATTATACATTTGTAATAGTTCATGAGAGAACACTGTCATATTTGTACTGTTAACCACAGTCCGTCCTCCACCATATGGTTCACTGTTATATAGTCCCATGCTTTGTACAATCTACCCAAAGTGAACACTCAGTTGCTCTCATTTCTATCAGAGTTTTGCAGTCATCATCTCAGTAAACCTTTGAACATTTTCCTTAGTCCAAAAGAAAAAATCCCATACCCTCTATTATTGACCCTTATCATTGATATATAGTACCTTCTTTGACATTGATAGAAGAATGTTAAAACATTCCTGTTAACTATAGTCCATAAGTTACTTTAATTGTATTTTCCCACGCATCACCATATCTTACCATGTTGTAATAGTGACATACATTTGTTATAGTTCATAGAAGAACATTCTTGTATTTGTACTGTTAACCACAATTCCCTTCCACCTCCATGTTCACTATGTTATTCAGTCCCTAGATTATTTTCTAGCTTTATTTCAATTGACATTTATGTCCCTATACTATTTCTTTCAGCCACAATCACATTTGTAAACTAGCCATGTTAGTTATACTCACTATAATATGTTACCATCAACTTTATCCATTTCCACTCTTTTAAAGTCAAGGTAATTAAAAATTCTACATACATTAAGCATCAGTACCCCTTCTCAGCCTTCATCCTATCTCCTAGGATCCTATACTCTAGGTGTTTTAACTACAAATGTTTATACTTTTTATTTAGTTCATATTAGTGAGACCATACAATATGTGTCCTTTTGTGTCTGGCTTATTTCACTGAGCATAATGTCCGCAAGTTTCATCAATGTTGTCAAGTGGGTCCCAATTTCATTTCTTCTTAAAGCAGCATATAAGTCCATTGTATGTATGTACCATATTTTGTTTATCCATTCATGGGTTGATGGATGTTTTGGTTAGCCACAGGCATGCCTTTTGAAATACACCAAAGATTGGTCGGTCTTTATAAAGGGTATTTATTTGGGGTAGAAGCTTACAGTTACCAGGCCACAAAGCATAAAGTTCTTCCCTCACCAAAGTCCATGTGTTGGAGCAAGATGGCTGCCGACGTCTGCAGGGTTCAGGCTTCTGGATTCCTTTGTTCCCAGGGCTGCCTTTCTCTCCAGGCTTAGCTTCTGTTTCCTTCACGAGTTCAGCTGTAGACCATGAGGCTTTCTATGCGTTGTGTCTCTCCACAAGGCAGCTGTAGACTATCCGGCGATTGGCTCACTCCAACATCAGAACTGCTCCTCAAATCTGCTTCTCCAAATCTCTTCTCTCAATCTGCTGCCTAGCCTTTATACTTGAGACCACGCCCACCAAGGGGCGGGGCCCAGTTAGTGCCCTTATCATAACTTAATCACGCCCAGATGAACAGATTAGTTTACAAGAATAATCCAATTTATATTTTTGGAATTCACAATTAAATAAAACTCTGAAACCATTACAATGGACACTTGTTATTTCAATCTTTTGGCCATTGTGATAATGCTGCTACAAACATCCATGTGCAAATGTCTGTTCTTTTCACTGTTTTCAGTTCTTCTGTATATATTCCTAGTAGAGGGATTGCCAGATCATTTGGCAGTTCTATATTTAGCTTCCCAAGGGGCCACCAAACTGTCTTCCACAGAGGCTGCACCATTTTACATTCCCTCAATTGATTTTTTTTAAAGATTTTTTTATTATTTAGTATACATCCCCTTCTTTTTGCTTTTTCTTGCTGTGTTCATTTTCCTCTGCGTTCCTCTGTGTCTGCTTGTCTCCCTCTGCTGGGGCAACCTGCCGAGTCAGCTCACTGGTGTGGCAGCCCACCTGCTCGTGGGGGCTCACCCTTGCTCACGGGGGCTTGCCTTTTTGCCTGCCTGCATTGGCTTGCCTTCTCGAGGTGGTCCGCCCATTCGAGGATGCCCAGGGATCAAACCCGGGGCCTCCCATGTGGTAAACCAGCGCCCTACCAACTGGGCGCTACAGCTGCCCCCCCCCCAATTGATTTTTGAAAAAGGTACAAAGGCAACACAATGGATAAAATATAGTCTTTTCAACAAATGGTGTTAGAAAAAATGGTTATCCATGTGAAAAAAAACCTGGACTCGTATCATATTTAAAAATTAACTCAAATGGGTCAAAGACGTAAATGTAAAATCTAAAACTATAAAACTTTTAGCAGAAAATTATTAATATTATTTGTAAAATTATTTGTAAATTATAGGATAAGGCAGTACAACACCAAAAACACTGAGTATTAAAAAATTTGATAAATTGGACTTCATCAAAATTAGGAACTTCTGCACTTTAATAAAAAGAATGAAAAAACTTGCTAGAGACTGGAAGAAAATCTTCGCAAATCACTCATTTGATAAAAAAACTTGTATCCAAAATATATAGAGTACTCTCAAAATTCAATAATAAGAAAATAAACAACCCGGTAATAAAATAGGCAAGACTTGAACAGACACTTCATGAAAGAAAATTTATAGATATCAAATAAACATGTGAAAAGAGGCTCAATATAACGATTCATTAGGGAAATGTAAATTAAAACCACAATGTTGGTAAGGGTGTGGAGGAACTGGTGGGAGTATAAAATGGTACAACCACTTAGAAAGCAGCTTGGCAGTTTCTTAAAAAGTTAAACACTTACCCTAGGACCCAGCCATTATAGTTTACTTATCCAAGAGAAATAAAAGCATATATCTATACAAAGATTTGTATATGAATATCCACAGCAGTTTTATTTGCAATTGCCGATAACCAGAAACAACCCAAATGGCCATTGACAGGTGAATGTTTAGAAAACTAGTATATTCATACAATGGAATACTATTCAGTGATAAATAGGAAGGAACTATTGATATATGCATCAACATGAATGAATCTCAAAATAATTATGCTGAGTGAAAGAAGTCAGACAATAGTGTACATACTGTATGATTACATCTATAGAAAATTTAAACTAATCTAAAATGACATAAAGCATATATATCATGTCTGAGGATGAGGTGGAGATAAGGGGATAGGAGGGAGGAATTAATTACCAAGGGGCATGAGAAAACTTTTGCAATGATGTATATATTCATTATTCTTGATTGTGGACATGGTGTCATGGGTGTATACATATGTCACAACTTAGTAAGTTGCACACTTCAAATAAGTCCAGTTTATTGTATGTTAATTATACCTTAGTAAATCTGTTTTTTTAAAAAGTGAATAGCTAAAATTATAAAAATTATTTAATTAACCCAAAAGTAGGAAAGGAGTAACAGATGAACCAAAAAAAAAAAAAAGAGGGTAGGGAGCGAGGGAGTGGATGTGGCTCAGGCCATTAGGCACTTCCCTCCTATTAGGAGGTCAGGGGTTCAGTTCCTGCTGCCTCCTGGAGAAGGCAAGAGAACACTGAGCAGACAGACAAGAGAACCATCTGGGGGAGGGGGACAATAAACAAAAAATAAGTAAATAAGTAAAATCTTTTTTAAAAATTTAAAAATGGGACAAACAAAAAGCAAATAGTAAAATGGTAGACTTAAATCCAATCATAACAATACTTACATTAAATGTTAATGGAATAAACAGTGCAAAGCATCTTTGAGATTTGGTAGTAGGAGGTGGGTTCTTAGACCTCACACTTAAAGCACAAACAATGAAAGAAAACAATAGATGAATGGGATCCCCTCAAAATTAAACACTTTTGCACCTCAAAGTGTTTCAAGAGGATGAAAAGGCAACCTACTTAAAGGGAGAATCCAATAAGGGTTTAATATCCATGATATATAAAAAGATCCTACAACTTAATGATAAAAAGACAAACAACCCAATTAATAAATGGGCAAAAGATCTGAATAGACATTTTTCCAAAGAGGAAATACAAATGGTGAAAAAACACATGAGAAGATGTTCAACATTACTAGCTATTAGGGAAATGAAGATAAAAACTACAATGAGAAACCACTTCACACCTATTAGACTGGCCACTATTCAAAAAAAAAAACAAAACTGTAAGTATTGAAGTGGATGTGGGGAAGCAGGACCACTTATTCATTGTTGGTGGGAAGGTAGAATGGTACAGCTACTGTGAAAGTTTATTTGGCAGTTACTGAGATCTGACGTTGATCCAGTAATACCACACTAGGTATATACCCAGAAGGACTGAGAGCAGGGACACAGACATCTGCACACTGATGTTCATAGCAGCATTATTCACAACTGCCAAAAAATGGAAACAACTCAGATACTTATTAACGGATGAATGGGTAAACAAATTGTGGTTTATACATAAGATGGAATATTATTCAATTGTAAGAAGAAATGAAGTTGTGAAGCATATGACAACATGAATGAACCTGGAGGAAATTATGTTGAATGAAGCCAGCCAGACACAAAAAGACAAGTTTTGTATAATTTCACTATTATGAACTAAATATAATGAGCAAACTCATGGAGTTAAAAAGAAAAAAAGACAGATGGTCAGAATTGATTAAAATGAAAAAGCAAGAGTTCCGTTATATGCTGTGTCCAACAGATGCATTTTACATATAAAGACACAGATAAGGGCCGGCTGTATAGCCCAGTGAATAGGGCGCCGGTTTACCACATGGGAGGCCCTGGGTTCGGTCCCTGGGGCCTCTCCGGGTGGGCGGACCGCTTGAGAAGGCAAAAGCTGCCGTGGGTGGGGCGGGGCCGCCATGGGCAGGGCAGAGCTGCCCGCAAGCGGGGCAAGCCACCCACAAGTGAGCAAGGCCACCGCTCACCAGTGAAGCTGACTCGGTGCGTCACTGCAGCGCGGGGGGGTGGGGCGCAAAAAGCAGAAAATAAAAAAATAAATAAATCTTAAAAAAAAAAGACACAGATAAGTTTGAAAGTAAATGGATAAGAAAAAAAATTATACTCTTGGAGTGGGTGTAGGTCAGTGGTTGAGTGCCTGCTTCCCATATTCGAGATCCTGGGTTCATTCCCTGCTACCTCCTTAAAAAAAATCACATACCATGCAAACTGTAAACTGAAGAAAGCTGGTGTTGGCTATGCTAATATCGGATAAAGTAGACCTCAAGACAAAGAAGTAAGAAGAGGGAAATTTCATAATGATAAAAGGGCTAATTCACAAGAAAGTCATTACAATCATAATGTATATTATTTAGGCGTTGAAATTACACAAAACAAAAACGGTAGAATTGAAGGGAGAACTAGACAATTCCATAATCATAGTGGGAGATTGATAGAACTAGACTCCCTACCACCAAATTAATATAGACATAGAAGCTCTAAATAATACCATCAATCACCTTGTCTCAGTTGATATTTATAAATATCATACCAAATAATTACAGAATATACATTCTTTTCAAGTGCACATGAAATGTTCACCAAATTATTCCAGACCATAAACCTAAAGGGATCTTTTAACACTATGCTATCTACCTTCTACCTCCTAAATCCGAGGAACCAGAACTGAAAAATACCTAAAAGTTATCAGTTTATTACCTACTTGGCATATGTCAGTATTTTCTGAGGGGTAATTAACATGCTATTTATAGTTATAAAAATGTATAGCATACTATGATTTCTACCCAAAGTGTAAAAAATTAAGTGATTAAAAATTTTTATAAAGTACTAAAAATATTTTTGCAGGTACAAAATATACAAAGCTTCATATTCACTCCAAGACCACGTACAGCAAACATGAATGATATTTCCCAAAAGGCTGAGGTAAGTCTCAAAAGTTAAAAACAAAAAATGGGAGAAATGTAGCATTGACTGTAGAATTATTGACAGGGCATCAGTTGTTGGAATGGTCATATTAAGAAGTTCATAATTAATTACATTGTGATATAAAACATAAGAAGGGATACACTTCACAGGATAGTCTTGAGCCCAGCATTTTTATCTGGATTCTAATCTAAGAAGCATGATTGCTAAATTGGTTAATGATAGTGAGACGTATGTGATGCCTAGCATCCTGAGTAGAATTTTAAATAATCTTGATAGGTCTTAGAAATTATTTATGTTTATAAGTTCCACCTAGATATTCACCAAAGACAGTTTAGTATTTAGGAGGGAAAAAATCTAGTGTGCTGTGTATTATGGAATATAAATCAATTTGGTAAATATAGAGTGATTAGATTTTTCAGTATTAAAAAAAATCAATTTTGACCAATACTCATGGGAGAAATTGATAATTCACCCTCATGTGAGGATGCTTCTTAGCTGCTCCTTCCAACAGCTGCAAGAAAACTTCTCTTGGCTTTTTTCTGGTCCTTGGCTGCAGTTACTGATAATTGTGGAAAAAAGAGCTCAGTTGTTGAAGGCCAAAATTGCAAACCTAAAAAAAGTATAAATGGCCAAAGTACACATAAATAGATGATAAAATATAGGCTGGGTTATTGTGTGCCACAGATTAATAAAGCAATTTGTCATCATCACTAAGATAAAGTATTTGGTGTACTAAGGTTTGAAGTTTTATTTACTGAAATTTCTTTTAGAGATCAACTAAATTTTTTAAAAGATGAAAATCTTTCCTCCAGTCTTTACCAGATTCTCCCTTTTTTGGGAAACTCTTGCTTTGGGGGAATTTTCCTCTTACAGCACATCCTATTTGTTCTCTCTCTCTCTCTCTCTCTCTCTCTCTCTCTCTCTCTCTCTCTTTAATTTTAGCTCATCCTATTTGGAATGATACAATGTTCTTACACATTTTTAATGTTGGTTTAAGGGAGTTCTAGATGAGTAGTATAGCAGCAGTAACAACATAAATCACTGTTTGTGCACAAAAACCCTGGTGCACCTCAACCACAATTGAGGAGTAAAGGACTGGCTTTCAGTTTTGCTCATATTAGATACAGATACCAGCATGAATGCAAGGTATGAATTAGGCTTTAAACCTTAAGCCTAAACTTTTGATTTGTTTTCAGCCTCATCTAATTTACCTGAAATTAATCTTGGTACCTTATTTAAGCAAGTGATATCATATTGGAATCTTTAATAATAGAGTAGAACCATAAAAGGTAAGTTGTTTTTAATTAGAATTCAGTATTTAATTTTTATATTTTACTGGCCTTCAGCTTCCGTTGAACTCACCCACAAAACGGGACTTCTTCACTATATATTAAGAAAAATTTTTCTCTGGTATTTTCTGTAATTTCACTTTCATATTTAGATTTTAGAAAGTATCTAATCAGGTTCTGGTGGTCCAAATAAAAGTTTCAAACTCATGGTTTCTGTTTCAATAAGTACTTCTTATATATTGCTTATTCTGAACTATCCTTACCTAATTTCTACTTTTTTTTTTTAACTTTCGTTTCTTTATCTTCTTCTAATGAAGATTCTGCTTTCTTCATCTAAACCTGTCCCAAAAACCTATGTGCCAAAACTTGGCAAGGGTGATATAAAGGATAAATTTGAAGCCATGCAGAGAGCCAGGGAAGAAAGAAATCAAAGGAGATCTAGAGACGAAAAGCAAAGAAGAAAAGAACAATATATTAGAGAGAGAGAATGGAACAGGAGAAAGCAGGAGGTTATTTTATTTTATTATTTTATCTTGTGCAAATATTCTTTTTAATTTACATTTTATTTGTTATTCACATGATATACATTTCCTATTAAGTATAATTCAAACAATTTTGTTTACTTTATAAGCTAATTTCAAATGCTGCATAAAATTTTGTGTAATGTTTGGAAATGTGTTCATATTAATTTATTTAACCATTTAGATGAAAGAAATGCTTGCTTCTGATGATGAGGAAGAGGTATCTTCTAAAATAGAAAAAGCTTATGTTCCAAAGTTAACAGGTAAGAAACGTGAGGAGTAAATTATAAATGAAATTGAAAAAAAAAAGGAAATATAGCAAAATAGCAAATGTTTTTCATATATTCTTAGGAACTGTTAAAGGCAAATTTGCTGAAATGGAGAAACAAAGACAAGAGGAACAAAGGAAAAGAACAGAGGAGGAACGAAAACGCAGAATTGAGCAGGATATGTTAGAAAAGAGGAAGATACAGCGTGAATTAGCCAAAAAAGCTGAACAGGTATAAACTCAGTGTTAAGTTGGTATATGCCTCAGAAACTGTACAAAGTAAAACCAATCTGTATGTTGTCTAATTAAAATACTTTAATACAACATAAGCTTATTAAATAGCAGCTAACTTGAAAACAAGATTTTAAGCCCAAATATTTATCTCAAATACCTAGAAGAATGAGAGCAGCATGTACCAATTTCAAGATTGAATATAGAGAAAACTTTTCTTACTGTCCTATCATCCTGTCTACATTCCTTATACTGTCCACCTTCCTTATTTTTCTTGACATTCTAGAGGATTTTACAAAGATGTAAGGCGATTTCACACATAAACTATCCACAAGCACCAGCAAAATTCTGACCTTCTAGTAGTAGTCAATAAATACATGTTGGTTATTATTAAGCACTAAAGCATAAACAGGATATCTTCCTTCTCAATAGTTTGAAACAAATTATATCACATTATATTTAATAATAGTATATTAGCAAGCTTAACTTTTTTTTCTTTTTTAAACCTGAATGGTTTAGGAGAGGGGAGAAATACATGTGTGAGAGCTGTTTTCTTCCTATAGCCATTACTGATTCCCACAACCATAAAGGATAAATTAGGAGGGAGGAAAGTATTAACACTATGCTTTTATATATCCTTTTAACAAACTTAGAATTCCTGTACATTTTAGCTTAAAGCATGAGAACTAAAAAGGTTGGTAAGTATTTCAAAAATACTCAAGAATCTGACCAAACTCCTTGGAAAAGCTAATCTCCCAAAAGGATTAATGATTATAATGACATGGAAACTTGAATTTCTAATAGCGATAATTATGTTTTATGAAGTAAAGAATTGATCAATTTACAAAACTTCTTTCATATATTGATATTTGTCCTATATTATAAATTATCTGTAGTGATAGAGTTGAAAAGATGACAGAAAACAGTATATTGTTTATGTACTTCGACCTGGTCCACATTGCAAGATAAAAAGAGGTGATCAATGAGTAGAATACAGGATACTAAGGGTGAGGGTAGTGATGGAAAGTGGGAATTTAATGCTTAATGGGTACAGAGTTTCTGTTTGGGTGATGGAAAGTTTTGGTAACGGATGGTGGTGATGGTAGCATAACATTGTGAGTATGATTAACACCACTGAATTGTATATTTGAAAGCGATTAAAGTGGGAAATGTTATGGTGTATAAATGTTACCACAATAAAACTTTTAAAAAAGAGATGATCAATGTATTGAGGTAAATGAGATAATAATGGTATTTATCTCTTAAAATTGCTAATAAGACAATATGATTTAATAAATGCAAGGGACTCAAAACAGTGCCCAGTATAAAGTAAGTGAGCTATTAATACTTAATATTTCACCTAGCTAATATTCCATATAAAGTAAGTCATACCATACCATTTTAGTTTCTCCTCCTTCTTTCAGCTATTTATTTTTTGTTTTATATATTTTTTTCAGCTATTTCTTAACAAATATCTTAGCATGGCCTTAACTGTGTTATTGTCTCTTTAAAAACAATTTTTATTGGGAGATTGTACCTGGCTTTTTTGCCTATTCTTTTTTTTTTTTAAAGATTTATTTTTTATTTTCTGCCTTTTTTATTCTCTCCCCTCCCCCCTCACCGCCCCGCCCCGCTGCAGTGACGCGCCAAGTCAGCTTCACCCGTGAGCAGTGGCCTTGCCCACTCACGGGCGGCTTGCCCTGCTTGCAGCGGCTCTGCTCTGCCCATGGTGGCTTTGCCCTGCCTGTGGCGACTTTTTCTCCTGCCCACGGTGGCTCTGCCCCGCCCACAGCAGCTTTTGCCTTCTCAAGCGGTCTGCCCGCCCGGAGAGGCCCCGGGACAAACCCAGGGCCTCCCATGTGGTAAACCGGCGCCCTATCCACTGGGCTATACAGCCGGCCCCTTGCCTATTCTTTTAAGTGCTTCAAATCTATTAGTTGTGATACCTTCGATTTCCACTACCTTTCTAAAAAGAAGTGACAATAAAGCAAAGCATATGTCATACCTGAATGTCAAAGATATGTGCTTACTCTGATTTTGCAAATAACCACTAGTATAGTACAAGTAGCAAATGATGACCTATGTCAGTGTTAATACTTTTCTCACTGAATATGAAAAGAAGGGAATGTCCTGTATTTTATTACTTTGTATCTACTTATCTGAAGAAATGATGGCATACACTTTACTACTGCTACCTCTAGTCATCAAAAATTAGTATTCATTTTGCAATGGAATTTCACAAAAGAATAAAATTATAAACAACCTGGTATTTTGTGACAAATAGTGAGTATGCACATAGGGTTAGTTCTAGTTTTTTTTTTAAACTCTTGCATCCTTTTTCAGCACTGTTTACTTTCTAGACTTTATGATCCATTACAATTCCAAAAACTGAAAATGTAGGGAGTGGTTTCTCAAAAAACAAAACAAACAAAAACAATTTGAATATGATAAATACATAGGATACTCAGAGAGATGTGGAAACAAAATATGATAAAAAATATTAGAGAACCACTTCTTTAGTAACCCCTAGATACTTGCTATATGGCAGGATGCCATAGAATTCTGGTTAATGAAATTTTTGACCTATTAAATAAATTAAGAATATGTAGGGAAGCAGATGTGGCTCAAGTGATTGAGCTCCCACCTACTACATGGGAGGTCCCAGTTTGGTTCCCATTGCCTTCTAAAGGAGATGAAAGACAGCAAGTTGATGCGACAGGCTGGTGTGGTGAGCTGATGCAACAAGAGACACAAAGAGGAAAACATGAAAGACACAACAAAGCAGGGAGCAGAGGTGGCTCAAGTGATTAAGTACCTCCCTCCCAAACCTGGGTTCAGTTCCTGGTGCCTCCTAAAAGAAGATGAGCGCACAACCAATGGACACAGCAAGTGCAAACAATGAGGGGGTGGGGAGAAATAAGTAAAATGAATCTTAAAAAAAAAGAATATATAGTAGAACAAAATAAAACTATTAGTCATATTCATTTTGCAAATATGGAAAGCCTAATTTAAAATCTAATTAATTACATTTTCCATTAAAGTCTAATAGAATACATCACTGAATATGAAGAGTAGAGTATGGCATAGGTTGTCAAGAAGAGACAATATTTGTTTGCAAAATTCCCTTGTACAAGTCCATATACAAGCATGCTTCAGTAGGGATTCCTGAAGGGGAGGGGCAGGGTGGTGGCTGAATGAATGGTCAATAAAATTTGGGGGAGAAACTTGATTTTATATTATCTTTGAGGATACCCTGATGACTAAGGCTAAAGTCCATCAAATTAGGAAAACAGAAGAAGTTATTGGCAGGGGAGGGATATGTTAAAAGGAAAAGGGAGAAGTTGCTTTGAGAAGGAGCAAAGGGATTTTCTTTTCTTAAAGCAAAAGAAATAGTTGGGAAACAGCTCTTCAGTGGTGACTTCTGAAAACCAACACTATTACTGAACATCTCAATATCTCAGTTCTCTGTGAATATGCTGTCACCTATAGACAAATTCATCTTCTTCCTTGCTTATTGAAATCCAATGGGGAAAAAGTAGTCTTCTATTTTTTGCTTTGGTAATGGTTTAAAATGAGCAAAGAAGAAAGAAAATTAAATCAAAACAAAACAAAACAAAAAAACAAACCCACAACAAAAAGCAAAATTCCAAATATAGTTTATTATCTCACCATGGAGCTAATAAATATCTGGGAAGGTTGTAGCAGTAAGAAAAACAAATTGGGGGTCAAGAAATTTAGAATTTCTCTTCCCTACATCCTGCACTCTCAATGCCTGACTTCTTACCATATCTCCTTTGAGAGAAATTAACATGATTTGTAGAGTTGTTATCAGTACTGTTTTGAAGAGAAGTAATTCTGTAGTTATTTTATTATAGAGCCATTAAGAACTTTCTTAGCATAATACACCATTCAATAAAACCCTGCAAGCTGTCACCATTTACACAGCAAATCAATGTAATAAAATTAATTATTCTGAACAAAACTATTAAAAATAAACTATGAAACTTATTTTTCAAGATATTGGAAATATTTATAAAATGTATTACTTCTTCCTTGACAGAGAACACAGAAAAGTAGAATGATGAGCAGGTACTTAGCCAGCCCAGCTCCTAGTATGCCAATAGCCAAGAAAATTCCCAGAGATTGCATGAGGAAAATCTTTTCAGACCTTTGCCTTGACTCTAAAAAGCAAATTAAAACAATAAACAATAGAAAATGTTACTTTCTAACCTTGCTCATTGCTTTTGCCTCCTTTTCTTGAGATCTCAAAACAAGGTTGCCTTATAGAAATAATTTTTCTCTTATTTTTCAGTTTAAGTATATTACCCTACCCCTCAAGCCAACATTTCTTATGTATAATGGCTAAGTTGAACTCCCTTCTTTTGAAGGAGGGTCTGTCCTATTTAGACCTGGTTAAAATATAGAGTAAATGTTATGACTTACCAACATTATTTTCTTTTCTAAACTAGCTATATGAAAGACTTCATCTTTCACCCTACATTGTTATTGTTTCAGTTATATTTTGCCGTATATTTATATGTAAAAAATAACCAGGGAATGGATGTGGCTTAAGCAGCTGGGAGCCTGCCTACCACATGGGAGGTCCTGGGTTCGGTTCCCAGTGACTACTAAAGAAGGCGGGCAAGACAGTAAGCAGGTGCGGCAAGCTGACGCAACAACATGATGAAACAAGATGACATAGCGAGATGACGCAACAAAGAGACACAGCAAGGAAACACAATGAGAGACACAACAAGCAGGGAGTGGAGGTGGCTCAAGTGATTGGGTGCCTCCTAAAAAAAAAGAAGACGAGTATATAAAGAGCAGACAGCAAGTGCAAACAACAAGGGGAGGGGGGAGAAATAAATACATAAAAATAAATCTTTAATAAGAGTGCATTGTTAAAAAATAATAATCAGACAATTATTTGATTGCTAATGATTGGGTTCCTTCTGCTGGGGCAGGGAGAGAGAATGGGGAAATGTTTCTGTTTATCTCAGTTTAAATTGCTAATTAAATTAATAATTGCTGCTTGAAAATCACATTCAGGTCATAAGAGTTTGGCCCATTATTCAATTTCCAGAATTACAAAGGTAGGCTTTATTTTAATTTTTTCTTAGTATGCTGTTCCCTGGATATTGATATTAAAATATAAAAACTAACATAAGGTTCAATCTCCATTTAAAAGGAAGTTATTGACTTAATGTGGAGCAACAAAAATATTTCAAAAATTTTAAATTTGGGAAATTACCAGAAAACACAACTAAATTCCTTTTCAGTTGTATGTTTAAAACCAAAAAACAGAAATCCAATGTAATGTAATAATATGAAATTCTCATTCAATAGATTGAGGACATAAACAATACGGGAACTGAATCAGCATCAGAGGTAAACAGACATTTCCTTTAATAAAACATTCACCTCAAATTATCTGATTCACAAATTATCTTTTAATTTAAGAAAAAATGGAGTTCTTACTTTATTATAACTTTAGCAATAACAACAAAAAAAGAAAATGATTTGCAAAGCAAGATCATACTGTTGTAATTTCATATACTATAGTGTAAGTGTTTTTAAAGAAAAGTATGGTTTTGCTTTCATGGTGAAATTAGAAAGACAAGTCTCATTAGTCTCAGTTTGAGATACTCTGCCAAGACTATATATATTTCTTGAACTGTCACTAACAGTGAAGATTAATGAAAGCTAATATTTTAAGAATGAAGTTTCTTTCATCTTTGATCTTCTTTCTTCAGCATTCCTGATAATTTGTTTTTTGATTATCACATACAAGTATAGAGTACAGTATCTACTACCATGAAGTAATAATGTTCACCAATGATGAAAATTTTAGTCATCCTTTTTTATCTAACAGAGAAATTAAAAATTAAAAAACAATCAAACAATTTGATGGTGTACCTAAAACTACATCTACATAAATTGGAAGCAATTTTATATTAGGGGCATAAGTTACATATTATACCTCTTTATGATTTTTTTAAATGAGGAGACAACAATAGATTATGTAATAGAACTAATTAAAGTGAATGAAAAAAACAACAAATGTTAAAAATTTTAACAGGATCAAACACCAAAGATTTTCATCTGTAATATATGTATGTTTAACAGAAAATTTGGAAGTACTGTGGGTTTTTTCCTCAGTAAATATTATTTTTATTAAGTATTGAAAAACTTGCATAAAGAGAAAAATCATGTGGAGAAACTTTTTTATAAGTTTAAACTGAATTCATCCACCATCAAATTGATTTGGAGTGCACTCTTTTACAAGCCACCTTAACTTTTTGTGTGATTAGTGCACGGACAGCTAGATTCAGGCAATATCACTGCAGTTTTCTTACCTGAACAGCTGGATTAACACCATTTTCTAGGAAATAGGGTTCTTCTTATACCTTGTCAGCAATGGATTTCAATAAGATTAACTCATAATTCACAATTAATTTAGAGAAAGAGATATTTAATAATAATCTGTAAAAATTTTTTTTGTTCTTCATAATAACTTCAGTAGCAATGTAATGAAATTCACCAACGATGGAGGGAAAGTCCAGTGAAACCTAAATTTTGGCTAAGAAGAAATATGCTAACTGTTTGCTTTGTAAAATAGGAAGGAGATGATTCACTACTTGTGACAGTGGTACCTGTCAAATCACACAAGACATCTGGAAAAATAAAAAAGAATTTTGAGGATTTAGAAAAAGAACGGGAAGAAAATGAAAGGATTAAGTATGAAGAAGATAAAAGAATGAGATATGAAGAACAACGACGCTCCCTCAAGGAAGCAAAGTGTCTTTCATTGGTCATGGTAAAAAAATTTTTAAGGAACAAACCAAAGCACTTAAGTTAGCTAGCAGCATTTTCCTTTATGATTCATAGATGGGTTTTCATGTTTTCTTAGGATGATGAAATGGAAAGTGAGGCAAAAAAAGAATCACTTTCTCCTGGAAAATTGAAAGTAACTTTTGAAGAACTGGAAAGACAAAGACAAGAAAATCGGAAGAGGCAAGCTGAAGAAGAAGCAAGGCAACGTTTAGAAGAAGAAAAGCGTGCTTTTGAAGAAGCAAGGCGACAAATGGTAAAGACATATTTTTAAACCTTACATTTAATTTTGGGGAAGGTAGCTGGCTTTCGATAAGGTTCATTTTTATAAATTCAAGTAAATTTTCTATCTACAAAGGCCTGATTTTGAAACTGTATACAAATTCCATATAAATATGTCTGTATTGATTTCTAGTTTTCATATTGGGGCATTTTACTTTAAAATTTCATTCTCAGTTTTATAAATTGTCATTAATATGTAAAATACTTATTAAACCTGGTTTCTCTTTGTTTTGACCTGTACTGTATTTAATGGCATGGGTACAGCACACTTCAAATCTTCTTATAAGTATACTCTTGTGGTTTCAGTCCAGTTTTTCGAAATGTTTGAATATTTCAAAATAACAGTTTATCATGGAATTTACATTCTTCCATATAAGGTGATTAAAAGCATGGATTTTGGAGCCAGATTGCCTGGTTCAGATAAATCTTGGATCTAGCGTTTATTAACTTTGTAACCATGGGCAAGTTATTTAACCTACAGCTTAGTTTCCTTATCTATAAAATGTTGAAAATAAGTGTCTACTTCTTAGAAGATTAAATAAAGAAAGCCTTTAAAATAGTGCCTGGCATATACTAAATGCCTCAAAAAGCTTAACTCATTATTATGGCATTAATAGATTTATCAGTAAAATTAAAATCAGAACTAAGAAAACACTGATTCCAAATCTAATAAGAATTTTAAAATAGAATACCAAAGTTTAAAAAGTTACTGGGACTTTTTTTTTTTTTTTAAGATTTATTTTTATTTGTATATCCCCCCTTGCTGCTTGTGCTTCCTGTGTTCACTTGCTTTGCATTTTTCTGTGTCTGCTTGTCTCCCCCTGCTGCGGCATCCTGCTGAGTCAGCTCACTGTGCCGAGGCTTTGCCTGCTCGCGGCGTCTTGCTACTGGGACTTTCTTGATCATCTCTAAGGATCATGCCTCAAAAAATTAAATTTCCTAGATATTTGTTTGAAAATGATATTACTTTGAGGGTAATTATAGTTGCATAATATCAACACATTTTATGTATCACTGGTGGTTCAATTTAATGAAGCAAAACAGATTTATTTAAGTCATAAAATTTGAATTTTATAAAAGTAGTTCCAGATATAATGTTTTATCTGATTAATGTAAAGAAAAGCACCAGAGTTCAAAGTAAGAAATCCATGAAAATGATAAAATGAGAACTTAATTTTACTACCAAAAAGACTCTGTGTAGGTATACTTGAATCTTAACCCCCCCCCCCCCACATATATGTTTGTTCTGGGACAGTTAATGTATAATGGAAATCTTAAATGACTGTTTAAAATTTTTTAAAAAATTAAATGCCCCATCTTATGTTTAAAATTTTGCCTTGCTTGAAAAGTTTTACTAAATTTGAGTACATCTTTATTTAGAATTTCTCCACAAATTTGAACAATATCATATAAGACTTCAGAAGGAAGGGGATTTGGGTCAAGCATATTAAGCAATATTCCTGTGTGAAATGGATGACTCTGTGCCTTTTATTTTATAATTCATTACTGTATTTGATGAATCTCAAGTCTTAGTAATAAACTGTTTCTTTGGTTAGGTAAATGAAGAGGAGGAAAACAAAGACACAGAAAACAATTTTAAAGAGTACCGCCCTGGTAAACTCAAACTTAGTTTTGAAGAACTAGAAAGGCAGAGGAGAGAAGATGAAAAAAGGAAAGCCGAAGAAGAAGCCAGAAGGAGAATAGAGGAAGAAAAGAAGGCATTTGCTGAAGCAAGGAGGAGCATGGTAAGACAGACTGAACTGAGAATGCCGTAAGATTCAGCTTAAAAGTATGTTAATAGAAATCATTGGACTTTGGGGAATATCCTGTTATTTCAGGAATTTGTGTTAAGAATAGCAATGACAAATAGATTTTTAAAGTCTCCTATGGAATTATGCCACTTGGTTGAAGATGTTTGCTTCAATGCATTATTGAGAAGGTTCTAACTGAATCGCCATCCCAGGCATAGAAGATTGAATATTATCTTCCTTCTCTGAGAAGATGTTTCCCAGAATTGAATATCTATGGAAGTAGGGTTCTTCCTCCCCTTCTCTCC
>PVKH010011878.1:0-17546 GCA_004027955.1 Chaetophractus vellerosus | reverse complement strand
CCACAGGCAGGGCAACCCTCCACAAGCAGGGCAAGCCACCACAAGCAGAGAAGCAGAGGGGGGAGACAAGCAGACACAGCAGAACACAAAAATGAACACAGCAAGAACAAGCAGAAAGGGGGGGATATGTAATAAATTTAAAAAAAACTCTTAAAAAAAAGAAATTCAGTTGGTTAAGTAATAGGAAAAGAAAGAAAAAGAAAGTTAATATTTGGATTCTAAACTAAAAGTAACAATTTGGGGGAAAAAATCCAAGCTTCTTTTAGAGAGAAAAAAACCTGTAAATTCCTTGAGTCCTAGTCTGGGCCACTAATTCATAAATTTTTCTCCCATTTTAGAGTTATGATATCACCTCCTTTGAGGATTGTTAGCTCATGAGGCTTACTATGCTGGTATGAAAAGGGTATTTTGTAGAGAAATTTGAAACACAGACCTTCCATGTGATAGAAGGGTTAAGTGTGTTTTGATCTTCTTAGATCAAGGTCCCAGATGAGAAACTATGCTGCTTAAATTTAGAGATCTGATTTTCAAAGTGTGATCACTGCACCTACAGCATTTGCAGAACAGAATATCTTGCATTCTTAATGAAGAGAGGCATAACTATCAGCTGTAATATGTTTGAGGAGTTTGCCAGAAATGGTTGCTTCAATAGGGAAAAGTCATCTCTAGGTGAGGGTTATAACATTTAATGCCTGGGACAGGGTTATAAGAATCATAATAGGATTTCAGGGAATATACAATTAGCAAGAATCATAACAAGGCCTGGTCAGCATGGAAGATGACAAGATATGATAAAAGACCACAATTTACACTAGGCATAGATTTTAGCAACAGGAGCAAAGAGAATATTTAGAGATAAAGCAAATGTTGTATCAATGGTCAGCAATTCAGGGAACTGCCCTGACCAATGGTTTTTGCCAAAAAAAATGGAATACCTCAGAGACATGTAATCCTGTGTACTAACTACCATTCTGAAGTATTATAAGTTATTCCCCTCCTCTTTATACCCATATTCCATGAAGGGGGACAAAAGAGAAATCTGAAAACCAAAGCAGTTTAACTACTGAAAATTAAACAATATAAAACAAAGTATCAACCTATTAAACCATCTAAGTTTACAGAAATTTTGGAAATGTTATGGTCAAAAGAACAACCTGTTTCTTTATTTATCTGCCTTCTTGCTCCCCTAGTCTTAGCAGCAGGGACCACTTAAAATATATGTTGAGTCTCTATAATTATGAAAGAATTTGACTCTCTTAAAATGTACTTAGCTGTTTGTCAATGCTGGGGTTATCTGTCCAGAAAAATGAGTGAAGAGTAGAGTTGTTTTTTAGTTTGGACCACAGGGATGATCAGTAAAACTCCATCAAAGGAGCCCTGACATTGGTCAATGAAGATGGTAGCATAAGGTGCTCCAGAGTGCTGTTCTCCCAGAGAATCTTTGAAGAACTAACAAACATTGGGATAACCATCTTCCTCAATACCCTGGAAAATAAAGTGTTGTAGTAAATGGATGTGTGATGAATAAAGAAAGCAAAACCTTAAAAAATAGAAGGAGAAGTTTGTGGAACACTTGCTGGCTCCTCCACCAACTCCTTCATGGTTTAGTCTGAAGCCAGCCTATACTTCGATTGTGAGTCACAAACTCTGTTCTGGAAGGAACAGAATAATCCTTATGCACATACCGGTGCACCTGTTTCTTGGTGCCAATCTACCAGGTGGCAACATGAAAGACTAAATCAGGAAATTTATCTCAGGATCCCCTTCACAGAAATTGGCCTGCAGGCAGAGGCAGCTAGCAGACACGTAAAGCAGTGTAAGAATGTATTAAGCCGCAGTGGCCTGTGTCAAAGAATTAACAGCTTTAAGTCATACCAAAGGGCACCCAAAATGAGAGATATATAATTCATAAGAAGTAGAGGGACATTCAAATTCATGAACACAGGGGAATTTCTAAGGACATTTCTAAGACAAGCACAAGCCCAGGACAAGACACAGGCCAGAAAAGATGAAGAGAACTCTACACTTCACTCTTGCCTCTGGCTGCTCTTCTTGACAAGAGGGTGAAACTCTAAAGGAGAGCACCAGCCAATGCAGAACCAATTTGCAAAGACTGTGAAAAGTAATTTTTTATGTGTTGGAATTTTGTTGTTGTTGTTGTTGCTGTTAGCTCCTGGTCCTGAAGAAAATCTCTCATATCGTGAATTGGTTACAAACTTTAGCAACAAGCAACTCATGGATTAAATCCCAAAATTAATACAGTAAAATATTTTAAAGTACAACAAATGATTACAAGACAAACAAAGAAACAGGAAATAATAGCCCATACAAATGGACTCATCAATGAAGACCAAAGACAAAAAAAAATTGTCAAAAATTTTAAGGAGATAAAGGAAAACATGGAAAAAGAACTAAAGGATATCAGGAAAACAAGGAATGAACAATATGATTATCTCAAAAGAGATAATGTTTGAAAAGGAATTAAACAGAAATATTTGAGGTGAAGACAACAATAACTGAAATGAAAAGTTACCTAGATGGTTTCAAATGAAGATTAGAGCAGGCAGAAGAAATAATCAGTGAATCTGAAGGCAAGGCAATTGAAATGATTAAGGTTGAAGAGGAGAAATAAAAAATAATGAAAAAAGTGAGCAGGTCCTAAGAGACCTGTGGGACTCCATCAAGAATATTGATATATGCATTAAGTAAGTCCCAGAAGGAGAATAAAGGGAGAAAAGGGCAGAGGATTATTTAAAGAAGTAAAGAATCCAAAATTTAACACAAAAAGTGAATATGCACCTTCAAGAGTCCTAAAAAAACTATGCACAGGAAAAATTGGAAGAGAGTTATGCACAGACATGTAATAATCAAAGAATCAAATGCCACGTACAAGTACAGAGATCTGAAAACTGCAAGGGATAAGCATTATTTTATGTACAAGAGAGTCCCAAAAAAATTAACTGTAAATTTCTCATCAGAAACTATGAAGGTAAGAAGGCAGTGGTTTAAATATTAAAAGTGAGAAAGAAAACAATTGTCAACTAAGAATTTTAAATCTAGTGAAATTGTCTTTCAAAAGTGAGAGAGATTAAGAAATTCCCAGTAAATAAAACCTGAGGGAGCTTGTCATCACTAACCTTTTCCTACAAGTAATTCTAAATGGAGTTCCTCAGACTGAAAGGAAAGAACACTAGACTGTGGATAGAAGTGTCATAAAGAAATGATGACCTCTGGCATTGGTAACCATATGGGTAATTATAAATTCCAATATTGGGCCAGCTGTATAGCCCAGTGGATAGGGCACCGGTTTACCACATGGGAGGCCCTGGGTTCAGTCCCCAGGGCCTCTCTGGGTGGGCGGACAACTTTAGAAGGCAAAAGCTGCCGTGGGCGGGGCAGAGCCACCATGGACAGGGCAAAAGCCACCACGGGCAGGGCAAAGCCACCACGGGCAGAGCAGAGCCACCTGCCAGCAGAGTGGAGCTGCCCGCGGGCAGGGCAGAACTGCCTGCAAGTGGGGCAAGCCACCCGCAAGTGGGCAAGGCCACCGCTTACTGGTGAAGCTGACTCGGCACGTCATCACAGCAAGGGGGTGGGGGGAGAGAAAACAGAAAAAACAGAAAAAAAAACAGAAAAAAAAAATTCCAGTATTATTATATTGTATTTTTAATATGTTACACCACATTTTACTTTTTACAGGTTCTAAACTGCAAATGTATTAAAAGGAAAGATAAATCCATGGTTTTGGATATACAATGTATAAATTTATAATTTGTAACAAATACACAAAAAAGGTAGGGTGAAGGAAGGGTATAGAAATAGTATGTATGCTATTGAAGTTAAATTGGTACCAAATCAATGTGAATATTATAGATTTAGGATCATAAATTGTAGCACCATGGTAACCACAAAGAAACCATGTTAGAAATATATACAGAAGGACATGAGAAGGGACTCAAAATGTTACACTACAAAAACTCAAATAAATATGAAAGTAGATATTAACAGAAGAATTGAAGGTCAAAAAATGTATAAGGCTTACAAAGACCAAATAACAAAATGGCAGTGAAAGATCCTACATTATCAGTAGTTACTTTAAATGTAAATGGATTAAACTCTTCAGTCAAAACAGAGATTGGCAGAATGGATAAAAAAGCAAGACCCAATTCTATGCTGTGTACAGATTCAAATTCAATGACACAAGTAGGAAGAAACTGAAAGGATGGGAAAAAAGCTTGCCATGCAAATAGTAACCAAAAGATAACTGGGTAGTTATACCAATATCAGATAAAATAGTCCTTATGTCAAAAACTGTCAAAAAGGATAAAGAAGGTCAATATATAGTGATAAAGGATTCAATTTAACAATAAGTCTTAAAGAATATAAATATATATGCACCTACTAGCAGAGCCCCAAAATATATGAAGCAAATATTGACAAACTTGAAGGGAGAAATAGATGGTTCTTCCTCAATAATAGTTGACTTAAAGACATCACATTCAATAATGGATAGAACATCTACAGAGATGATCAATCAGGAAATAGAAGACTTGGACAATACTATACACCAGCTACACTTAACAGAAATATACAGAATACCTCATCCAATGGCAGTAGAATATTCATTCTTCTCTATTGCATATAGATCATTCTCCAAAATAGACCACAAGTTAGGTCACAAACATGTCTCAATACATTTAAAAGTATTCAACTCATACAATGTATCTTCTATGATCACAATGGAATGAAGCTAGAAATCAATAACAAAGGGAAACCTCAAAAATTCACAAATATGTTGAAATTAAGCAAGGCACTATTAAACTATTAATGGGTCAGAAGGAAATCACAAAGGAAGTGAGGAAATATCTTAAGGTGAATGAAAAAGAAAATACAGCATACCATACCTTATGAGATGCAGCAGATGTAGTGCTGAGAAGGAAAGGATAAAAGACTGAAAGCTTTCCTTTTAAGATCAGGGAAAAGACAAGATGACCACTGTAACAATAGTTATTCAACATTGTACAGGAAGTTCTAGCTAGAACATTTAGTCAAGAAAAAGACATAAAAGGAGATTTCAAGGAAGATGGTGTTGAAGTAGGCAGGCAGGGCTCAAATTTCTCACAAAAACAATGGATAAAGGGCAAAATATATGAAGCAAATATCGACAAACTTAAACCCATGGGAGAAAATATGCACCCCACTAGTGAGTCCCTGGACCAATTTTGATACCTTAAACTGGGCAATTTTAAAGACTCAGAATAAGTTGAATCAAAAATCAGAAGAGAGCCATGAAAAACAAAACACTAGACAAGAGAAAGAATTGACCATCAGAGTAAATTCACCAACATATTCAGATGCCTAGACATCAGCAAAAAATTACAAGCTATAATAGGAAGCAAGAATAGATGCATAGAAAGGAACAAACCAAATATCCTGATGACATACAGGTTTTAAGACAACTAATCAATGATAATTACATAAATCTCCTCAATCAATTCAAACAGTTGAAGGAAAATATAACTAAAGTGATAAAGGATATAAAGAAGACATTGGGTGAACATAAAGAACAATTTGTGAGCCTGCAAAGAAAAGTAACGGAGCTTATGGGAAAGAAAGTCACAATGGAGCAGTGGTGCAGTGATACTATTGGGTAAGGTGGTGTTGGTCTGTGAGGGAGTAGAGAGAGGAGGGTGGGTTGTACTGTCCATGGAACTGGGGGGAAGGTTGGGAGTAGGAGCAGGTGAACTCTGGGGATTTGTGGGTATGTGGTTGAAACTACAATGTTGGGGATTTTCTTTTGGCAACTTTGGCAGGGGAGGGTTACTGGTTTAAGATGTTGGATGTGGGGGGCTTGTGGGACAGAGTGCACCTGGGACAGGCTTGTAGGGAGTGTGTAGCATTCATCTTGTCATAGTGTGTTGTATCAGTAGATGGAGACTTACATAATAAGTGGGAAGGTGCTCTACTCCCATCCTGGGGAGTTCTGCTATGATGTCAAATAGAAGGGTAGGAGTCTCTTGAAAGCATGGGCAGTGCCTAATAGGGGAAGAGAAGCCAGTAAGTCAAGCCCTCGATATTGTTGCAAGTAACTATAAATCTTGTCCTTCAATGAGTTAATCTTGGTGGTTTCCATGGGTCCCGAGGGCAAGGGGAGGATGGAATAGAATAGATGAAACATGGGACATTTTGGGGGTGATGGAATTGTTCTACATGATCTTGCAATGATGGATACAGAACATGTCAAACTTCAGCAAAATCTCTAAAAGCGTATGGTCAAAAATGTAAACCATAATGTAAATCACTTACCATGGTTAGTAGCAATGTTTAAACATTTGTGAATCAATTGTAACAAATGTACTATCCACAAGTAAAGTGTTGTTGATGGGGGAAAGAGGGTAAGGGGGAGGACTTTGGGTATATGGGAATCATTTACATTCTGTACATGGCTTTTCTGTGACCTAAAGATTCTTTGAAGACAAAATGAATAGAATAAGACACTGAGGGAATAAATGGATGAAAATGTCACTGTACTTACAAGACAACAGCTCTTACAGTGATGAAAGACATTGTCAATTTTTTTTTTAATTTTTAATTTTTTATTATTTCAAAATTTTTAAAAAAATTGTTTTTTATTGCCATTTTAAAAACTATTATTATTATATCATTTTCCTATTATTTGTAATTGGTTATATTGTTGGCTTCAATTTTGAAGAAGTTTTGGATCACAGAGGAGTTACACCTGTGGCAGGGGAGGATCGTTGGTGCAGGGTGTCAGATGGGGGATGCATGGGAGGAGGTTCACCTGGAGCATGCTTATAAGGCATGTGAATGTGTTTAAGTGTTGGGGCATTGTCACAGTGTGTGGAGAGTCACACAATAACCAAAAGAATGTCAAATTCCTATCCTGGGGAGCTCTTCTACATTCACTAATGGGACAACAAGAATACCCTGAGTACAGGGGCAGTGACTAGTGAAGGAGAATGGACCCGAGAGGCCCTTGATAGTGATGACTGTACTTATGAACCTTTAATTTTGACCTTGAAACATAACCTAGTATTATACGGTGGCTAAGTGTTACCTCCTGAAAAACTCCTTGTTGCTTAAATGTGGCCTCTTTCTAAGCCAAAATCAGTATATAAATGCATTACCTTCCCCCCAGCATGGGATATGATTCCTGGGGATGAACCTCCCTGGCACTGAGGGACTATTACCAAGCATCAACTAGCAATGCAACTGGAAAAAAGACCTTGACCAAAAGGGAAACTGGGAAAGACAAATGAGTTTATATGGCTAAGAGATTTCAAAGGGAGTCAGGAGCTCATTGGAGAGACTACCCTTATGCACATCTTAGCAGGAACTCAATGACTGCCAATGTAACTATTCCTTCAAATGGCAGGGCTCCTGAGGGCTTTAGAGACATCCAGACACCATCAGCAGGGCAGAACTCAGGAGTATGGTACCTTGCCAGTGGGCCCTTCTTTGGAATTTATGCTCCCTAGTGTGACAGAGGTGGACTCAGTGGTAGTGTCCTTTCACATGGTTCTTCTGCCTCTTCTATGTGAACCTATAGTTACTACTAGAGTTGATAGGTGTATGTCCAAGAAACGTAAATCTTTGGGCTGTCCATGTACCAGTTGGGCCCTGAATCAGCAGATTTGCAACACCTACTCTCCTGTTCATTGGACTCACCCAGGACAACTAACTAGGAGTGGATGATTGACAATGACCATCTCAAGAAACAGAGAGAGTCTGCAACTGCAAGCAAGATAGTCCTATCCATCAACCCTTGGGATCTAAGCCCCTTCTCAATTAGAGGTGGAGTGGGCATCACCACCCCTGAATCCCCAGGATTGGGGAATAAAAGATGGACTAGAATAGACTTACTGTTATTCTACTATAGACTAATTGTGATCCTAGCAATGGAAGAACTCTTATCATTGATGTGGAGGCAGTAGCCACTGGAGGTTCTGAGGGGAGGGAGGGGGAAAATAAATTTGGGGCATTTTGGGGGCTTGGGAATTGTCCTGAGTGATATTGCAATGACAGATACAGGTCATTGTATCTCTTGTTAACTTACAAAAATGTGAGGGGGAGAGTGTAAACTACAATGTAAACTATAATCCATGCTTAGTGGCAATGCTCCAAGATGTGTTCATCAATTGTGGCAAATGTACAACACTAATGAAGGATGTTGTTGATGTGGGAAAAGGTGGGAGGGCTAGGGAGCTGGGCACATGGGAATCTCCTACATTTTTTATGTAACATTTATGTAATCTAAGTTTCTTTTAAAAAAATAAAAAAGTATATTTACAAAATACATTAGAGGCACATAAGAGCAGATTTGAATTGATCACAGACAGAATTAGTGATATCAAGGACAGAACATCTGAACTTGGAAACAGAGGAGAGCAACATGAGGAAAGAATGGAAAAACTGGAACAAGATATCAGGGAATTGAGTGAAAATATGAAATGCACAAACATAAGCACCATCGATATCCCAGAAAGAGAAGATAATGGGAAGAGGGCAGAAAGAATATTTGAGAAAATAATGAATGAAAACTTCATAACCCTTATAAAAGACATAAATATCAATACCCAAGAATGACAACATACCCCAAACAGAATAAATCTGAATAGAAGTATTCTGAGACACTTTTATTCAGAATCACATATATCAGAGATAAATCAAGGATTCTGAATGCAGTAAGAGAAAAACAAAACATCACATGCAAGGGAACCTCAATAAGATTAAGTGCCAACCTCTCATCAAAAACCATGTAGGCAAGGAGACAGTTGTATGATGCATTTAAGGTAATGAAAGAGATAAACTGCCAGCCAAGAATTCTTTACCTTTGCAAAAGTGTCCTTCAAAAATGAGAGTGAGTTTAAAGTCTTCATACAAAACAAATCAGATAGAATATGTTACCAAAAGACCAGAACTATAGAGGATACTAAAGGGAGTGCTGCAGCCTAAAAGAAGTAAAGGGGGGGGGGGCATGAAAGATGAGGAGAAGAGTGTAGAAATGAAAATTATTTGGAAGGGTAAATTAAAAGGTAAAGAGACAGACATTAATAAGATATGGCAATGGAAAGACAAAGGATAAAACAGACAAAGTAAGAAATGCCTTTACACTAATAACATTGAATGTTAACAGCTTGACTCCTCAATCAAAAGACATAGACTGATAGAGTGGATTAAAAAAAATAAGCTATCATTATGGCATCTACAAGAGTCTCACCTCAGATGTAAGGAGACAACTAGGTTGAAAATCAAAAGTTGTTTAAAAATATTTCACAAAAATTGTAAACAAAAAATAGCTGGAGTAGGGACACTAATATACAAAATAAAATTTAAATGCAAAACTGTTATAAAAGATGAAGAAGGTCATTATATACTTATAAAAGGGCAATTCACAAAGAAGAAATAGCTATAAAACATATTTATGCACCTAACCTGAGTGCCCAAAATACCTGAGGCACACACGGGGAAAACTGAAGGGAAGAATAGATGACTCTAAAGAATAGTTGGAGAATTTAGTATACCACTTTTAGCATTGACTAGAACATCTGTAGAGAGGATAAATAAACAGAGCTTGAATAATATGATAAAGGAACCAGATATAACAGACATTTATAGAGAGTTATACTCTAAAACAATAAGATACACATTCCTTTCAAGTGCTCATAGATCCAGGACAGACCTTATGGTGTTTCACAAGACAGGTCTCACTAAATTTGAAAAATTGAAATTATACAAAACACTTTCTCTGTTCATAACTGAATGAAGGTGGGAAACAATAACAGATGGAAAGAGGGAAAATTCATAAATATATGGAGATTAAACAGCACACTCTTAATCAGTGGGTCAAAGAAGAAATTGCAGTGAATTCATAAAATATCTTGAGAGTAAAGAAAATAAGACCACAACATATCAAAACTTATAGGGCACTGCAAAGGCAGGGCTGAGAGGGAAATTTATAGTCCTCAATGCTTACATTAAAAAAGAAAAAGCTAAAATTGAAGACCTAAATGCACACCTGGAGGGACTAGAAAAAGAACAACAAATTAATCCCAAACCAAACTAAAGAGAGAAATTGTAAAGATCAGAGCAGAAATCAATGCAATGGAGAACAACAACAACAACAACAACAACAAAACAGTAAAGAGAATCAACAAATCCAAGAGTTGGTTCTTTGAGATCAACAAAATCGACAAACCCTTCACTAGACTGAAATGGAAAAAGAGAGAAAATGCAAATGAATAAAATCAGAAATGAGATGGGGGATATTACTACAGACCCTGCAGAAATTAGAGATCTCATAAGAGGATACTATGAACAACTGAAGGCCAAAAAAAAAAAAAAAAGGACAACGTAGATGAAATGGATAAATTCCTAGAAACACAGGTACAACCAACACTGACAATAGAATAAATAGAAGAACTCAACAAACCAATTACAAATAAAGAGATAGAAACAGTCATCAAAATCCTCCCAAAGATGAAAATCCCAGAACCAGATGACCTCATAGGCGAATTTTACTAATCATTCAAAGATGATCTAATACCAATCCTGCTAAAGCGCTTCCAAAAAATTGAATAGGAAAGACATTACCAAACTCATTCTATGTAGCCAAGATAGAGATTTGGTCTGTTCATGTGCGGATTGAGCCCTGTATCTCAGCAAAGTTGAAACATCTACTCTCCAGTTCATTGGATTCACCCAGGAAAACTAACAAGGAGATGATGGGGGACAACACCCATCCCACGGAACAGAGAGTGTCTGCAACTGCAAGCAAGACAGTTCCATCCATCTGCCCCATGGGATCTAATCCATTCTCAATTAGAAACAGAATGGACATCAACATCCCCAAATCCTCAGAATTGGGAAATGAACAGTGGACTAAAGTAGGCTTATTATTATTCTATTATAGACTTATTATTATTTTAGCAATGGAAAAACTTGTATCATTGTTTTAAAGGCAGTGGCCACCAGAAGTTCTGAAGGGAGGGAGAGGGAAGAACAGGTGTAACCTCGGGACATTTTCAGGAGATTGGAATTTCCTGCATGACATTGAAATGACAGATATAGGTCATTATACATTTTGTCAAAACCTATAAAATTGTGTGGGTCAGAGTGTAAGTTATAATGTAAACTATATTCTATGTGTAGTAGCAATGCTTCAATATCTGTTCATCAATTGTAATAAATGTACCACATGAATGCATGATGTTTTTAATGTGGGAAATTGTGTGTGGGGGGTAGTGGGGCATATAGGAATCCCCTATATTTTTTATGTTCATGTATGTAATATAAAGCCTCTTTAAAAATTAAAAAAATATTAAAAAACAGATAAAGATATTATGAAATAAGAAAATTACAGCCCAACATCTCTAATGTATATAGATGCAAAAATCATCAACAAAATATTTGCGAATTGTATCGAAAAGCACACCACCATCAAGGGGTTTTATCCCAGGTATGCAAGCGTTTCTCAAAAAAAAAAATCAATATTCAATTATTTTTAAAATCCACATTAATAAATTGAAGAAGAAAAATCACATGATCCTTTCAACTGATACAGAAATAGTGTTTGACAAAATAAAGAATCCTTTCTTGATCAAAACACTCTAAAAGATAGTAACAGTAGGAATCTTTCTCAACATGGTAAGTTTATATATGAAATACCTACAGCTAACATTGTTCTTAACTGTAAAAGACTAAAAGCTTTCCCACTGATATCAGGAACAAGACAAGGATGCCCACTGTCACCACTGTTATTCAATATCGAGCTAGAAGTTCTAACCAGTGAAATTAGGCTAGATAAAGAAATGAAAGATACCTAAATAGGAAAAGAAGAGGTCATACTTTCACTATTCACTGATGATATGATTCTATATCTATGAAATTCTGAAAAAATGTACAACAAAGCTACTAGAACTAATAGACAAGTTCAGCAAAGTGGCAGGATACAAAATTAGTATGCAAAATTCAATAGCATTACAATAGTATACACCATATGCTTCTGATGAGCAATCTTAGGAGGAAATCAGAAAATCAAATTTTAATAGTGACTAAAAGAACCAAATATTTAGGAATAACCTTAAACAAGGACATTAAAAACCTATAATCAGAAAATTACAAAACATTGCTAAAAGAAACTGAAGAAGACTTAAATAAATGGATGGACATTTCGTGTTCATGGACTGGAAGACTAAATATTGTTAAGATGTCAAGGCTACCCAAAATGATTTACAGATTCAATGCAATCCCAATAAAAACCCAACAGCTTTTTTTTTTTTTTACAGAAATGGAAAAGCCAATTATCAAACTTATTTGTAAGAATAAGGGGCCCTGAATAGGCAGAAATGTCTTAGAAAAAAGAAGAATGAGATTGGAGGACTCTTACTTCCTGACTTTAAAGCATATTACTTAGCTACAGTGGTAAAAACAGTAGCTTATAGGCATAAAGATAGACAGAGTAACCAATGGAACCAAATTGAGAACTCAGAAATAGATCCTCACATCTACAGTCAACTGATTTTTAACAAGGCTGTCAAGCCTACCCAGGTTCTTCAACAAATGGTGCTGGGAGTACTAGATATCCATACTTAAAAGAAAGAAAAAGGACCTCTATCTCACACCTTATACAAAAATTAACTCAAGGTGAATCAAGGACCTAAATATAAAAGCTGCAACCATAAAATTCCTAGAAGGATATGTAGGAAAATATCTTCAAGGTCTTGTAGTAGGCAATAGTTTCTTAAACCTAACACCCAAAGTATGAGCAACAAAAGAAAAAAAGTAGAAAAATGAGTCCTCCTCAAAAATGAAACATTTTCGTTCTTTCAAAGACTTTGTCAAGAAAGTAAAAAGACAGCCTAAACAATGGAAGAAAATATTTGGAAACCACATATCCAATAAGGGTTTGCTATACATGTTATATAAAGACATCATACAACTCAGTGATTTAAAAAAAAACAAGGAACCCAGTTAAAAAACTGTGCAAATGATTTGAATAGACATTTCTCCAAAGAAGAAATATAAATGGCTAAAAAGCACATGAAAAACTAGTCAACATCCCTAGCTATTAGGGAAATGCAGGTCAAAACTACAATGAGATACTATTTTACACCTTATGGAATGGTCATTACTTTTTAAAAAAAGCCAAAACAGGAAACTGTTATTGCTGGAAAGGATGTGGAGAAACAGGAACACCTCTTCACTGTTGCTGGTAATGTAGGATGGTGCAGTCCCTGTGGAAGACAGTTTGGCAGTACCTCAAGAAGCTGAATATAGAACTGCCATATGATCCAACAATCCTGTTACTAATAATATATTCAGAAGAACTGAAAAGAAGGATGCAAACTGACATTTGCCCACCAATGTTCATAGCAGCAATTGCTAAAATATGGAACCAGTCCAAGTATCTATCAACCAATGAATGGATAAACAATATGAGGTATGTACACACAATAGAATACTATCCAGCTGTAAGAAGAAATGAAGTCAGGATGCATATGATAACATGGATGAACCCAGGGATATTATGTTGAGTGAAATAAGCCACATACAAAAGGACAGATTTTGTATGGTTTCACTGATATGAACTAAATACAATGAGTGAACTCATGGTGGTAAACTCTAGAGCATTGGTTACTTTGAAATAGAATGTAGATTGAGAATGGGAGCTGATTCTTAATGTATATAGCATTAATAATAAAGATAATTGTAAATGTGTGGAAATGAATAGAGTTGAGAGTAACACATTATAGTGAGTATAACAAACACTACTCATTTATAAATGTGATTGTGGCTGTGTGATTTACATCGATGGACGTAAATGTCAATTGAAAGGAAACTAGAGAATAATCTAGGGAATGTGACATAGTGACTTTGGTGGTAGATGAAGATTGTAGTTAATAAAATATAACTATATTATATTAATATTAGAGTGCTCTTCTTTTATAAAGTGCTAAGATACATGGGAAATTACAACTAATATAACTTTTGGATGATAGTTAAGAGTAATATTGTAATATTTTACAGCAATTGCAAGAAGATATTTCAATACTGAGGGACAAAAATAGGGGGTATGGGATTTTTCCTTTTGGATTAAGGAAATGTTCTAAAATTGACTGAGGTGATGATAACACAACTCTGTGATGAAAATGAGAGACAATGAGTATACACTTTTAATAGATTACACAAAGTATGGGAATCCAGTGGTGGATGATGGACTGTGGTTAACAAGACAAACATGAGAATGTTTTCTCCTGAATGATAACAAATATATAATATTAGTATGGGTGAATTGGGGTAAAATACACCAAATGTATGACGTAGGGTATGGTTAGTAGTAATATTTTGACAATGCTCTTTCATAGTTTGTAACAAGTGCTTCACAACAACGCAAGGTGTTGGTGGTAGGGAGACGTATGGGTGCTTTGTATGATGATATACATGTTTGGCTTATATATCCATAAATTTTACTATATACTTATTGTTTATGTATGTTCATGTATGAATGATATACTTCAATAAAATTTTATTTATAAAAGAACTAAAAGGCATCAAACTTGGAAAAGATGTCCTTATCCTATATACAGAAAATTCTGAAAATCCTTACCAAAGCTCCTATTTCTAATGAATGAATTCAGCAAATTGGCAGGGTACAAATCAACACCCCAAAATCAGTAGTGTTTCTATACACTAATATTGAACAAGCAGAAGAAGAAATCTAGAAAAAAATCCATTTAAAATAGCAATTAAAAGAATCAAATATCTAGGAATAAATCTAACCAAAGGTGGAAATTACTTTTACACAGTAAACTGCAAAATATTGCTAAAAAATGAGAGAAGACCTGACTAAATGGAAGAACATTCTGTCTTCATGGATGGAAGACTAAAAATTGTTAAGAATGTCAATTCTGCCCAAAGTGATTTACAGTTACAAATGCAATTCCAACCTAAATTCCCACAGCCTTTTGTACAGAAATGGAAAAGCCAATCATCAAATTTATATGAAAGGGTAAGTGGCCCAAATAGTCAAAACCATCTTCAAAATGAATGAAGTTGGAGGACTCACAATTTCCAATCTTAAAACTTATTACAAATTTTAGTAATCAAAATTGCATGTTACTGGTTGAAGGGCAGACCCATAGACAAATGTAACTGAACTGAGAGCTCAGAAATAAACACTTAAATCTATGACCAATTGATTTTTTACAAGGGTGATAAAGTTCACTCAATTGGGAAAGAATAGTTTCCTCAACAAATGGTACTGGGAAAACTGGATATCCATATGTCAAAGAATGAAGGTGGACCTCTATGTCATATACAATTAACCTAAAATTGATCAAAGACTTGAATATAAGAATCAACTACTACTGTTTAGAACTTTTCATTGGTGATGACAACACAACTCTGTGATGAAAATGAGAGACAATGAGCATACACTTTTAATGGATTACACAAAGTATGGGAATCCAGTGGTGGATTTTCTTAGTACAAAATTTAAAATTTCAGGCGAATACATATTCTTCCCCTTTTTGCCTCCCATATTTCACTGTGTGCCACTTTTCCTCTTTTTCTCCAAGCTCTGTACCTTTCAGTCTCACATCTTTCTTACAGTTCTCCTTCTACCTCATGGACTGCACATATGCTGCTACTTCTCTAGAATGTCCATTTCTCTCTCTGCCACCCTTTTCTGCACTATTTCTACTCATCTATTATATTTTCTCAGATCCCCTGTTATATGTGCTCTTGAAAAGACTTCTACCTCAAAGAACTTAAAGAATTGTGAGTAGTTCTCACCTACTAGACTGGATCTCCACAAAGGAGAAAGATAGTATATCAGAGAAGATAAGTACAGAAGTCTTAAACCATATTATTTGCATTTGAGCCCCATCTCCACAATTTATCTGTTTTTCAGTCTCTTCTGTAAAATGAAGATAATGTTACCTATCACATAGGGCTGTTGTAAAGATTAAATGACTTACCATGAGTACATTTCTTAGACTACTGCATAGTATATGGTAAGTACTAAATAGGTGCTATGTTTTATTATTTTCATTTTATTATTAAGAAAGACAGACTATATCTTTTGTATTCATTAGTATCTAACATAGTTTCCTGCTCAGGAAAGGTGTTTTGTGTATTATTTAGTCATTAAATAAAAATATGATAAACCAGGCATGATGTAGTCATTTATTGTTTAACTCTGAGATAATAAAAAACCATTGTGGTTGGAAGGAAAAACTCATAAATAACAATCACAACACCCTGGATACAGATTCTCCTAGCACTCCGTGCTCAGAAAGGAGTCATAGTCTTTCTGAAATGATGACTTAACTGAGAAGAAGAACATCTACCTCTCAGATTATTGTGAGTGTAAGTGAAAACTGTATGTGAAATTACTTTGTAACAGGCAGAATGTTATGTAATAGTAACTCTCCATCCTTTTCTTCTCTTACATCCTTATTTTCATCATCATTATTCATAATTTGCTACCATTAAGCTTACTTAAGACAAAATCATGTATACATCTAGGGTGGAAAAATTGTCTGAGTAAGTATGAGTATGTTTCTGTGCTCTGACTGAGTTGGAATGAAGAAAAGATATTTAAATTAATCACAACACTGTAAACCACATCCATTCACTTGCCGTATGCCATATTTTGTCTAACATTGATTAATGACTCAATATATGCTAATAGTGGGTGGTAAGATCATCATGAAAAAATGATTGTTGTGACTGAACTATAATGGAATTAGCAAACATTGGCAATCAATATAAAAAAGGAGATTATTTTAATGGTAAATGAAAAAAATCCACAATTAAATAAAAGTCAAAGGATATTTTGTAAAAAATAATTTTTCAAGATCACTTATAAGCAAAGCTCTTTGCAAAAGTCTGTAAAAGGTCAACATGGTCTTTATAAAGAAGAAGCACTGGCCACATAAGTTTAGAGTGCAATACAATGAAGATCAGCATGACATTTTCAAAGGAAACCAGAGGACTGTAGTTTGTTATTTGCTAGGGTGGCAGATGGGCTACAGACTGAGCAATGGGTAATTTTGCTTGTACAATGTCAACTACAAGTCAAGTTGTGGTCCTATAATATTGTTCCTAGATGAGTCACTTTTGAAGCTTTCACAACTGTTCTGGTTTGCAAGGGGAATACTTCAGTCAAATTCCAAGATGGTGAAGATTTATGAGTGATCACTCATCCCAGAGAAAAAAATTTTAAAACTATTTATCAATGGAAGTAAGGATCAAGATGGCAGAAGGAGAAATTTCAGGGCTCTGTGCCCCCATCAAAACTTTGAAAAACCAGTAAGACATATGTTCTAGTCAGGGTTCTCTCGGGAAACAGAATCAACACGAGATCTCTGTTAAAAATATAAGATTTTATAAGAGTCTCTCACGTGACCGTGGGGATACACAAGTCCAGGTTCCGCTGGCAGGCTGCAAGCCAGGGGCTCCGATGAAAGACTGATGAAGGGTCCTCGATGAGTTTGCTCCGATGAAAGACCGATGAAGGG
>PVKH010011877.1:0-17563 GCA_004027955.1 Chaetophractus vellerosus | reverse complement strand
AAAAGTGTTTCATCAGGGTTTGGTGACCAATATACAAAGAGTGAAAAAGAAATCCAAGGTGACTTTAATATTTAAAACAATAGAATAATGGTAGCACTGATGATAAGATTAGGTTAGCAGTAAAGTGGCATATTTGAAGGAGAAGACAATGAATTCACAATGCTAGAACTACTGAGTGCATCCTACCTGGACCTCCCTCATGAAAGTTGTTGCCAGGTTTCTGTGTGCAAGATATACTATATTTTGGACATGGTTAATTGCACTTAAATTTTCGTTCTCTTATAATAGTGCTTTTCAGTTTCTGCATCCTTTGGAATTTATTTTAGGGCCACATTTCTCAAAGTGTGTACCAAAGGCTACTAGTCTACAGGGCCATCTATAAAATAATAGGTTTTGGAGTCACATTAGTAATTGAAAATCATCATACTCAAACCCCTTCAGTGAATCCACAATACATATTAGTGCATAAAGGCTCTAGAAGTCTTAGAGCAGGGGTTCTTAATAATGGGTCTATGAATTTGAATTGAAATTAAAAAAATAATTATTCTTGTGAGGACGTTTTGGTGTGGGTGTGATATATTTATTAAATAATACACAGTATACTATGGACTTAGTAAGGGGCCTGTGGAACAAAAAGGGTAAAAACGCTTGTCTTAGAGTTTAAATTCTTGAATCCAGATTGTATAAATCAGGTTCCTCTAGGAAAACAGAACCAATAGGAGATATTGCTAAACACTATATTTTATTAAAATGGTCTCAAGCAACTATGGGAATGCACAAATCCAAATTCCATAAGTCAGCCTGCAAGCTGGAAATTCAAATGAAGATTTTTGATGAATAATCCAGGAGAAGCTGGCTGGCTGAAGTAGAGATGGAAATTCTTTCTTCTGGCTGCTGAAATCATCATTTATCCTTTTAAAGCATTTAATGAATTGGATGAAACATCTCTCATTGTTGAAGGCAATCACCTCAGTTGATTGTGGATGCAATCAGTCTTAGATGCAATCAACCTACTGATGATTGAAGTCCATGAAATTTCCTCATAGTAAAAATCAGGCCAGTGTTTGCTTGACCAAACAACTGGGCACCACAACCTGGCCAATTTGACACATGAACCTAACCATCACAGTCTACTTCTTGACAACTTGACTGCCATTCATATCACCTTAAACCATACTTAATATCTAAATAAAAAACAATATCAGACATATATGTTGCCTAAAAATTCTCATCTGTCCTGTGTACAACCAGAAATGCACTAAACCTCTCCAGTAGAAGGTGCAAGGCCTTCTGTAATATTCACTCTTAATTTTCATACCCCATGACTTTAATACTACCATACGAAACAAATACAACTTATGTCATGTGATAAGTGGGTAAGACAGGGAAGAAAACAAAGATTTTTGCTTGATATATATATACAAATATATTCACAACAAAACAAGGAACAAATATTCATAACTATTACAATCCTCATTCTGTATCTGGTCATGTCATCACAATTGATATTTAACACTACCTTCTTCCACTAACCATTCCGTGTTCCCTTTACACTCAGCAAGACCTCAGCTGGCTGTTGTTCTTTTCCACTTAGGGTGACCCGAATCTTAAATCCTGAAGTTTCTGATAATTGGTTTGAGTTGTTGTAGTTTTCCATTGATTTTAATTACAGTTCACAGCACATGGTAGTGCTAAGACATATCCTAAGGGATCTCCTGTATTCCAGGCAAACTCTTCTTTACCTCCAATGTGTAGTTACTATTTCCTTTTGTTAAACAGGATCAATCACATCAGCCTATACAGTCATTCTCATTTTTGCCTGTTGATTTGGAGTCATGAGGAACCCAAAATGGCAGGGTGGCAGTCTTAACTCCCAGATAAATGGAATTATTGTTGTTTCTCCTGGTGAAAGTAAGACCTGTAGAACAGCAGAGCTTAAAGTTGCAGGGAGAGCAAGCAAAATTTTTCAAATGATTCACTGTAGATAATAGTGAGTGGTGCCACTTCCATTTCCAGCCCTTGATTCCTGGACCTGCGAATCCTGGCTATGGGAGGAACAGCACCCTAAAGTACATGCTCATTTAGAGCATACATAGTCTTCTGGAGAACATTGTCCCAGTCCTGCAAGTTACTGCTACCTAGTTTGGTGTTATAATTGAGTCCTCAAGAAACCATTCCACCATTCTATCTATCCAGCTAATTCAAGATGATGGGAAACATGGTGCAATAGTGAATTCCATGAGCATATGTCCATTCCCTTACATCATTTGCTGTGAAGTGCATTCTTTGATCACATGCAATGCTGTGTGGAATACCATGATGATGGATAAGACATTCTGTAAGTCTAGAGATGGCAGCTTTTGTAGAATGACTTTGTGCAGGAAAGACAAACCCATATCTGGAGTCTGTGTCTATTCCAGTTAGAACAAATCACTGCCACTCTCATGATAGAAGTGGTCCAATGTAATCAACCTGCTACCAAGTAGCAGGCTGATCAGTTCAGTGAATGGTGGCACATTAAGGAATGAGTATTGGTCTCAGCTGCTGGCCGATTGGGCACTTAACATTGGCTGTAGCCAGGCCAGCCTTGGTAAGTGGAAGTCCATATGCCTGAACAGATGTATAACTTCCATCCCTACCTCCATTACCACATTGTTCAATAGCCCATTGGGCAATGACAGGAATGCCTGGAAAGGCCAACTGATACCCACCGAAAGAGCCATCTTATTCACTTGATTATAAAAATCTTCCTCTGCTTAAGTCACCTTCTAGTGAATAAATATATTCATGATTTTTGCCCACTCAAAAGGTTTATCCACACACCTCTTCCCAAGACATCTTTGCCACCAATTTTACAATCATCTTCTTTCCAAGTTCCTGACTATCCAACCAAACCATGGAAAACAGGCTATGAATTAGTATATAAACAAGCCTTCAACCATTTCTCCTTCTAAGCAAAATGAACAACCAGGTGTACTTCTTGAAGTTCTACCCATTGGGAGGATTTCCCCTCACCATTCTCCTTCAGGTATGTCCCAGAAAGGGGTTACAGTGCTACAGTTAGTGATTAGAACTTTCTCTTCCTCAGTCAACTGACTTTTCAAGAAACCATAGCAGTGAGCTAGGAGAGAGAAGGTAATGTGGCAGGAGCATGGGCCATGGGGCTTTTGGGTAACATCCTCATGGAAGTTACTTGTGCCTTTAGGAACTGCTAGAGCCCTGTCTTGTATATGCCACCTCTATTTTATGATGGAGTTCTACTGTTGCTGTGCACACCCAACTTTATGGCTTGGTGAGTTAGATAACACCCGGATCATGATAGGCAAGTCAGATCTCATGGTAATTTGGTGGTCCATGATTAAGTATTCAATCTCTCCTAAAGCCTTATAGCAGGAAAAAGCTGTTTCTTAAAAGGGTAATAGTCATCTGCAGAGGATGGCAAGGCTTTGCTCCAAAATTCTAAGGGTCTGAATTGTGATTGTCCTAGACAGGCCTGCCAAAGGCTCCAGAAGGCATCTCTATTTGCCACTGACACTTTCAGCATTGTTGGATCTACTGGATCATATGGCCCAAATGGCTGTGCATCTTGCACACAAGCAGCCTGGACTTGTCACAGAACCTCCTCTTTTCCTGGGCCCCACTCAAAAATAGTGGCTTTTCTGGTCACTTGGTCAATGGACAGGAGTAGCACACCCAAATGAGGACTAGAGGTCTCCAAAATCCAAAGAGGTCAATTAGGAGTTGTGTCTCTTTTTTGGTCATAGGACAGGTCAGATGCAACAGCTTATACTTCCCCTTAGAAAGGATATCTCTACATGCCCCACCCCACTGGACTTCTAGAAATTTTACTGATGTGGAAAGCCCCTGTATTTTTTTTTTATTTATCTACCATCCTCTGACACATGAATGCATTACAAATAATTCTAGAGTAATTGCTACTTTTTGCCCACTAGGTCAAATCAACATGATGTCATCAATATAATGGACCAGTGTTCTGTCTTGTGATATCAAGAGATGATCAAATCCTCTTCCTACAAGATGATGATATATAGCAGGAGAGTTGATATACCCATGAGGTAAGACAGTGAAGGTATATTACTGGCCTTCCCAGCTGAAAGTAAACTATTTCTGGTGGTCTTATTAACAGAAATTGAGAAAAAAACATTTGCCAGATCAATAGCTGCATGCCAGCCACCAAGGGATGTGTTGATTTGCTTAAGCAATGATACCTCATCTGGAACAGTAGCTGCAATTGGAGTCACCACCTGGTTAAGTTTACAATAACCCACTCTCATTCCCCACAGAACAAATAGGAGAGTTGAATGGGAATATGGTTGGAATCAGCACCTCTACATCCTTATTGATCATGGCATTAATCTCTGCAATCCCTCCCAGAATCCAGTATTGCTTTTGATTTATTATTTTGCTAAGGAAGGGCAATTCTAGAGCCATTCCTACCATAATAGCTATCACTCCTCACATCAGGGAACCAATGTGCAGACCATTACAGGTTTACCTGCAAAGACTCAGCAGAATTTAGGATCCCAGTGCACCCACTGCCATTATTATCCATCCATATGTCCCCATTCCAATTTTCAGGATCCCATTCATTTCCAATCAATGCCCTCACTTTAACAGTAGATACCCTGTAGGGTTGGGAATTTAGCTTATGTTGTAATTCAGCCACTGGCATGATGAGACTCTGGGTCTGGTTTTCAGAAATCTCAAGTCTGTGGCTACATGAAATAAGATTTTCTTTCAGGGCACAAATAGAATTTTTCACATCCTTTATGCAGTGCTGAGGTTGCAAATTTGAAGTCTTCAGCTCATCCCTTTTTTCCTAATGGTATTCAGTATATTTATGAACAATGAGCCAACATCATTATACCTTTTAATGCCACAAAACTCTGTTAAGGTGTCAAAAACACTTGCACCCATGGTCTTGCCTCTTAAAAGTATTTGAGTAGCTGTATCCAGTGGTAATATTTTGTGTATCTCTATTGCTAACTCATGCCATAACTATCAGTGCCATCTTGTTTATTCAAAATAGAGCCATTTATGTATTTGAAAATAATTAGAGTAGAGAATCAATTCCAAAAACCCCAGAATCAATTCAGTAATCTCATGCTTTGGACAACCATCATACCAAGGAACCAAGAAAGTCTACAACTGCAAGCAAGAGAGTCCCATCCATCAGCCATATGGGATTGAAACCCCCTCCCAATTAGAGGTGGAGTTGCCATCACCATCCCAGAATCCTCAGGATATGGGAATAAAATATGGACTAGAGTGGACTTACTGGTATTCTATTATAGACTTATTGTGATTCTAGCAATGGAAAAAATTATCTCATTGATGTGGAAACAGTGGCAACTGGAGATGCTCAAGGCAGGGAGAGAGAAAAAGAGGTGTAATTTGGGCAAGAGAAAAAGAGGTGTAATTTGGGCACACTTTCAGGACTTGGAATTGTCCTGAATGGTATTTCAATGACAGATACAGGTCATTATATGTCCTGCCATAACCTACAGAATTGAGTGGGAGAGAGTGTAAACTACAATGTGAACTATAATCCATCCTTAGTGGTAATGCTACAATATGTGTTCATCAATTGCAATGAATGTACCACATTAATGAAAGAAGTTGTGAATGTGGGGAAAAGTGGGAGTTTTGGGGAGTGGGGCATATGGGAATTCCTTATTTTTTATGTAATATTTTAAATAATCAAAGTATCTTTTAGAAAAAAATAAAAAAATATATTTAAAAAAAGGATGGGAGATTCTTATATGCCCAGTCCTCTCCCCCTCTCCCATACTCCCCTACTGATAACATTTTGCATGAGTGTAGTGCATTTCTTTCAATCAATGTATAGGTATTGGGGCATTGTTGCTGGCCATAGTCGTTGGAGATGATATTACCAGGAATCTTAATTTTGGAGGCAATTTAGAATTATTGGAATGGGTCACACTGGTACTTAACATGGTAAAATTAGTATTGCACTCATGAGGGGGCATACATTAAATTACAATTTTACAGGTATCACCAAGCAAGGTTGGGTCACAGGACAAGCAACTGCACTGTCTATAAAATCACTCAGTCTTGTGGGTCTCCCTTTTTAAAACATGACTTGACAGTATGATTATTTACTGAAAAATTGAGGGTTATTTACTGAAAAATTGAGGGTGTCTGGGGTCTTTCATGGATGGTGAAACTTTCTCAGCTCAGGTGAAGTTGGGACACCTAACAGTTGTACTCTAGTCTAATTCCTTAGTGTTAATAATTTTGTCTGAGAAAAGAGGGAATTTTGTGCAAGTGAAAAAAAAAAGAAAAGAGATCTCATCCTTAAGATTCTTTTTCTCAAGAACTACTCCACGTACCAAAGCTATATTTTCCGGAGTTCTCTAGGGAAACAGTACCAACAGGAACTATTTGTAAATATTATGAGATTTTATAAAAATATTCTCACACAACTGTGGGGATGCACAAGTCCAAATACCAGAGGACAGACTGCAAACTGGGAATACAAATGAAGGCTTTCAATGAATTCTCCAGAAGAAGTTTTCTGTCTGAAGTAGAGATGGAAATTCTCTTCTGTCTCCTGAAATCATCACTTCTCTTAAAGCCTTCAATGGTTTGCATGAGACATTTCTTATTATTGAAAGCAATCTCCTCAATTGATTGTAGATGTAATCAGTCATAGATGCAATCAGCTTACTGGTAAAACAATCAATCAAAGAAACAGGAAAAAAACCCCACTATTTATTATCTTATAGTTTTGCAGACCAGAAGCCCAATAAGATCTCAGTGGTCTAAAATCTAGTTTTCAGCAAGCTCTTCTGGAGGCTCTAGAGGAGAATCCATTTCACTGTATATTCAGGTTGTTAGAATTAATCCGTTTTTACTGGTTGTAAGACTGGGGTTCTCATTTTCTAACTGGGTGTCAGATGAGACTTTTCTCAGCTTTTAGAGGTTCATCATATTTTTTTGATCAATGGCCCATTTCAACAGCAGGAATGGCAGAGAGTTCTCCTCATACTTTGCATCTTTCCCGCACTTCCTTACATATTTTCTCTTCCAATTTTAAGATTCCATGTGATTATATTGTGTCTAGTCAGATAATTCATGATACTTTCACTATTTTATTAAATTTAATTACATCTACAAAGTAATTTTGCCATGTAAATAACATAAATATGGGAGTACTACCAATGGGCAAGGAACATGGGGGCCGATATCTATTACATTGGGCATACTAAAGTTGTATTGCAACTGCTGTATCATAAATTATTAAGGCGTGGGCAAAGTAAAATTCAAGATCAGGGTGTTTCAACATCAAAGTAGCTCATGTACTCAAAGTAAAGAAGAAAAAGACGATGGAGCAGAAGAGAGAACAAAACCAAACAAAAGTTGAGGTTAAAATTTATTTTCTTTCTTTCTTTGTAAGAAAGATGAAAGAAATCTGTTGATAGAAAGAGCATGCAATGTTAATGTACCAGGAGAAAAGTGCACAGAAAATAAGCAATACAAGACATAATCTGGTGAAGTTACAGCACTTTGAAAAATTGTGAAAGAGTGAAAAACATGCAAGAGAAAGCATGTAAATGACAGGGTTAAAAAAGCAGGTTAGCCTCAGCCTTCTTCAATATTACATTTAAATAGAGAACATAAGGAAGCCATGTCTATACACTTTGAGGTGTAAAAACTATGGTCCAAGACATTGATATTCAACCAACTTGTAATTCACAGAAAACACTCTAGAACATTTAGGGGCTCAGGTAATATAGAGAGAATCATAAGGATTAAAAAATAAAAGCTTTAATAAGAACATAGAACCATGGCTTTATGCATAATGCAAAGAATGCTTCACAAGAGATAGAGATTCTGTTTATTTATTCTGTGTATTAAAAAGACCTTTTATTTCCTCTTCAATGAAATGTTAACATTTCACCAGCACTGCTTTCAGCCCTCTTCAAATGTGGGATTTCCAAATATTCTTGGCCCACAAGCTAACAGCCCATATATTAAAAAATTGCTGGACATAGATGTTTTTACCTATAATTCAGAGATAGGCAAGCTCTGAAGGTAATGCCGGACATGTGTTCAAATTGGACAGTGCACTGACCATTTTTATCATAATTTTTGAGATTGAAATTGTGGTCCGCAGATAACACAAACCTGAAAGTACTTTACAGCATTTACATACTTGCAAATATTTTCAATAACATAAGTAAAGGTAAAAATCTCCCATCTTCACCAAAGTGCAATACCCATAACAGCATGGAGTGTGCCTATTTGTCTTTCAGGTTTTTTTTTTATAATCACTGAATTTCTACCTCTAGCATATTATCAAGAAAATATTTGCACGTCCGTTTTGAATTTGATTGGGAAAATTTTCATTTTCTGCATTTTTGTGCCTGCTCATACAAACAAAGTGTGGCATCTCTTAATTTCTATGTGAGAACTTACAGATCTACTGGCCTCATAATAACATTTATACAATTCACATAACACTAAATTCATATAATACTATGTCCTTTGCCTACCGTATAAGTCATTAGCTTGTTAAACTATGTTCCATTATCTTATCAAATTTTTAAAGCAACAGTCATAATTGTTTTGCTAATGTTTATAGTAAAAAAATAAGAAACAAATGTGCAAACTTGAAGACAGAGAAATGACCGACTATGTTCCCATCTCTCAGAAATAACCACCATTCGCATTTTGTGTTCCATATTACCTGTCACAGATTTTATGTGTGAGGGTGTTTTTGTGGCACTCATGCACTTGAGTGTGAGGTGATATTTTATAATCTTTAAAAAATCATTGTTAATTTATCATTATGATGTTAAGCATTTCCCCAATGTCATTTTATATGCCTTTCTGAAACATGGATATTTGTGGCTACATGATACATTGTATAGATAAACTGCTGTCAGTCATTCTCCTATTGTTGAATATTTAGCTAGTTTGCAATTTTTCCTGATGAGGAATACAATGTGACTGGACTATGATGGAACAAATTGGTATATAAAACTTCTTGCACATCACTGATTCTGTCCTTAGAATAAGATACTACCAATTGAACACCTGAATCAAAGTGTATGATTATATTTTTTAAGGCAGTAATCAATTTGTAAAGGAACTAAATCTCTTCTCATCAATTTCAAAGTTGTTTTACACAACTTTTTAAAGGAATTTTATACACATGCAGTCATATAATTCTCCAAAAAATTAATATTGGTAATAATGTGATCTTGTGAAGAAAAATCATTAATCATTACCATGTTACACTAATTACAGATAAAAATTCCCTTGCAATTTTAATATCTCATCTGAAAGAGATATAGCTCTTGTGAGTAGATCTGCAATAATATGCACAAAGATGTTCTTTTTAATCTTTATTTAGTAAAGTTTCTGTGATTATCGCTGCTGTCTATAACTTATTTTTGCAAGTATGACACATCATGGCAATGCTCTGATGAGTTTTGAAATGTTTCCTATATTGCATCAGTGAACTAGATTGCACATTTAATATGAAACTATTCTAAATGGGTATGTATAAAGCATGCAAATGCATGGATTTTCAAAGAAAGCCAAACAGTCTCTCTTCTAATTCTTGAAATATATTCGTTGGTTTTTGCTCTAGCAACTGCAAAGTCAGACATCTGTTACTGTTTGGTGCAGTGTTGAATTTCATGGTTTGTTAATTTTGAAGTTCTATCTACAAAGCGAATAAAACGGGGATGGACAAGGCTTTTAGCCTGAAAATTTCAGAATATCCTCTGGGTATTTTTTTTCTTCATTGTATTCATTTCACATTTCATCTTTCAAGTGAATGAGATAAGTTCCCCACTTTTAAAGTTATCATAAACTATTATTGGTTACTCAAACTTTTGACCTGTTAACAATAATAAAATTGTGGCTCCACACCATTAATTTTCCAATATTTATTTCAGAAATTCTTATACTATATAGATGGCAGAATAATGTAAAATTTTACATAAAAGCTATCTCTGTATTTTCTCAGTCCATGTTGAAACTATCATAATTTCTTTTTTATTTTCAAAATATATAGCATAGTAGTTGATCCCTGCATAACACTAAATTCACCTAATGATATAAACATTTCAGTAATCATTTAATTGGCACTAACTGAGCATTTGTTGGTACAAGGCATAGTCTGTGGACTATAGGAACTGTAGATTCAAAGTTGAAGGTCTTGGTGTTTAAGATCTGTGAGTTTAATTGAGGGAGCTAGATGTATTTTTAAAAACCTCAGTAAACACAAATAGGCAGTTTTATGTAAGTATATAGAGGGGAAGGGAAGCACAATGAAAGCTTAAGATGCACCCTGAGTAGTCTTTTGTATTTTAATATATTTTTTATTAGAAAAGTTGTAGGTTTACAGATAAATCATGCAGAAAATGCAGGTTTCTCATATACTCCTACCCCAATATTCCATCATAAACACCTTGCATTAGTGTAGCACACTTGTAATAATTGATGGAAGTATATTATCATAACTGTATTATTAATTAAAGTCCAGAGTTTAGGGGAACCAGCTGTGGCTAAATTGGTAAGGCTCTGGTTTACCATGTGTGAGGCCCCACTTTCGGTTCCCTGGGCCTCCTGGAGAAGGCAAGTGGCCGCAAGCAGGCAAGCCACCACGAGCAGGCAAGCTGCCGCATGGTGAGCTGACTCAGCAGGATGAGACAAGCAGACACAGAAAAACACAAAGCAAATGAACACAGCAAGCACAAGCAGCAAGGGGGGATATATAAAAAAATAAAAATAAATCTTTTAAAAAAAAGTCCAGAGTTTACATTAGTGTTTAATATTTGTGTTTTACAGTCCTATTTTTTTAAATTTTTATTCCAGTAACTTATATATAACCTAAAATTTCCCCTTTTAAAATTATATAAAATATATAAATATAAAATTCAGTGTTGTTAATTATGCTTACAATGCCGTGCTACCTTCACTACCATCCTTTACTAAAACTTTCATATCCTGATACTTGTAATTTTTGTATTTATTTATTTTTTCTCTTTAACCGTGGCTAGAGGTTTGTCAGTTTTGTAAATCTGTTGATCCTTTCAAAGAATGAGCTTTTTACCTCCCCATGCTTCCCTTCCATTCCTTTTTCCCAGCCACAGTGGGTATCCACCAGTACTCAGGTCAAAGTTTTTGGGATCTTCCAACCTGGGCATTAAGACTTTTGTAATTTGAGGGGGAAAAGGAAGATGTGTCTGGACACACACTTTCTTCATGCAGCTGAACTGGAATTCCACCAGAAATCTATGGATACAGGCTGTAACTCCTGGAATTTAAAACTTTTGTTTTTTAGAAGAGAGAAGAAGATTGGGTTTGGACTTTTTTGACAGTTGCAGATCTTCTCCTTCCCAGCTAGCACCACAGACAAAGGGAGGTGGGAAAGATGAACAGGGATAGAGGAAAAGGAGTTGTCTAGGATTGAGGGAAAGGGAGGACTTTTTTTTTTTTGATGTCCCCTTTAAGAATCTGGCAGGGTTCCTAGAGGAAAAACCTACAACTGGATGGGAATCCACCTATTGCTATGACACCCCCCCTCCCAGGAAATCTCTTAGATAGACTATAGTTGGCCTCCAACAATTCTTCACAATTTCTAGTTGAATCATTACACTTTATTCTATGGTGTCTGGCAACTTCCACTCTAGGTAAGTTAATGCCAGGAGCCTATGTCTCCCTGGAGGCCCTTGTCTTTCCTCATATTTTGTGATGACCATTTGCTCTTCTGCTGTCCTCTAGGTTCAAGAAAAGCTGTTTTACTTTTGTAAGAGTAGAAGCTATGTCATTACAATTAATTTTATCTCCTAGAAGAAATTGGATGTTATATCCATTAATAAAATTTTTCTAAAAACCTAAAATTTTTATTATTAAGATAATTGTAGATTCACATGAAATTGTCAGAAATAATACAGAGATTTCCTGTGTACTGTGTAGTTTTCTAGTTTGCATATCCCACTTCCTTCACCATTTTAATGTGTAGTAAATTTTATAATCAACTTGTTAACTCCAACACAATAAAAAATGCTGGGATATGGGTTAATATTTTATTAAATACATAGGCCAGTTTGGGGAAAAGTGGCACCTGTTATTTGAGTCTTTCTATCTACAAACATGGCATATATCTTCATTTCCTAAGGTCTTTTTCAATTTCTCTGTTAATTTTATTAAATTTAAATGTATATGTCTTTTATATATTCTTGTGATAGCTTTTAAATATTATCATGTTTATTTCATCATCTATTTTTCCTACTATATAGAAGTGCAACTGACTTTTGCATTATTGATTATATTTCAGTGTTCTTAGAAATACATGTATTAATTATAATTGTTCATAGATATTTTGCATTTTCTATATGCATAATTATGTTTTCTATCAGTAATGACAGTTCTAGTTCTTCCTTGCAGATACTTAATTCTATTTCTTGTTTTATTGCATTGGTTAGGAGTCCCAATGCACTCTTACAGAATAGTGACAGCAGGGCAGAGGGGGGAAGGGTCAACATTTTACTATTAATTTTGATGTAGAAGTTTTGTGGATATTATCTTTCAAGTTAGAACATTCTTTCTGTTCATAAGCTTTGAAAAGTTTTTTTTTTCATAAATTTGTACTGAATTTCAACAACTGTGATTTCTGAGTCCATTGAGATGATCATATGGTGTGATGATTAGGCTAATGTGTCAACTCGGCCAGGTAATTGTGTCCAGGTATTAGGTCCAGCAAGCACTGGGTTAATTGTAATACAAGAGCATTTATGGACTTCGATCACCAGTGAGTTTACTGAATGGATGGCTGATTACATCTGCATCAATCAGGGAAATTGGATCAAGAATGGATGACGCTTCTATCCAATCAGTTGATTGCCTTAAAAGGGAAGTGATTTCAATATTCAGAGAGAATTTCACAGCTTGTCCTTGGACAGCCAACTTCTCCCAGGAACTCATCAAGGACCCTTCATCGGTCTTTCATCAGAGCCACTGGCTTGCAGCCTTCCTGGGGAACCTGGACTTGTGCATCCCCATAGTCATGTGAGAGACTCATAACATCTTATATTATTGACAGATATCTCCTGTTGATTCTGTTTCCTGAGAGAACCCTTGACTAATACAGCTGGTACCAGAAGTGGGGTTAGCCTGACAAATTTATTCCTCACAGTCCTGGTTAAAGGTGTGTCCTCTGGACATTCCTGTGTTGGGTGGGCAGGTCTCAAATGGTACATCCATTCTAGCATTCCAATCTCTCTAAGCTATGAATTCCCTAGTCTACAGTATACCATGGCAAATTGGGCATCTCAACACCACACATGCTAGGACATCATTTGGTCCATGGGGACTGGAGCAAGAGGAGGCCCTGCGACAGGTCCAAGCAGCTGTGCAAGTTTCACTACCACTTGGACCATATGATCCAGCAGATCCAATGGTGCTGGAAGTTTCAGTGGCAAATAGAGATGCTGTCTGGAGCCTTTGGCAGGCCCCTATGGGGGAATCACAATGCAGACCCTTAGGATTTTGGAGCAAAGCCTTGCCATCGGCTGCAGATAATTACTCCCCTTTTGAGAAGCAGTTTTTGGCTTGCTACTGAGCCTTAGAAAAGACTGAACACTTAACCATGGGCCATAAAGTTACCATGAGACCTGAGTTGCCTATCATGAGTTAGGTATTGTCTGACACACAAAACCATAAAGTTTGGCATGCACAGCAGCACTCCATAATAAAGTGGAACTGGTATATATGAGATAGGGCTTGAGTAGGTCCTGAAGGCACAAGTAAATTACATGAGGAAGTAGCCCAAATGCCCATGGTCACTACCCCTGCGATGTTACCTTCTCTTTCCCAGTCCACAGTTTTGGTCTCTTGGGGAGTACCTTACAATCAGTTGACTGAGGATGAGAAAATTTGGGCCTGGTTTACAGATGGTTCTGCACGATATGCAGGTACCACTCAAAAGTGGAGAGCTGTGGCACTGCAGCCCTGCTCTGGGACATCCTTGAAGGATAGCCATGAGAGCAAATCCTCCCAGTGGGCAGAACTTCGAGCAGTGCACCTAGTTGTTCATTTTGCTTGGAAGAATAAATGGCCAGAGGTGCATTTGTACACTGATTCATGGACTGTTGCCAGTGGTTTGGCTGGATGGTCAGGGACTTGGAAGGAACATGATTGGAAAATTGGTGACAAGGAGGTCTGGGGTCAGAGGTATGTGGATAGATCTTTCTGAGTGGGCAAAAAACATGAACATATTTGTGTCCCATGTGAATGCCCACCAGAGGGTGACTTCAGCAGAGGAAGAGTTTAATAATCAAGTGGATAAGATGACCTGCTCTGTGGCTAATGCTCAGCCTTTTCCCCCAGCCACTCCTGTCATTGCCCAATGGACTCATGAACAAAGTGGCCATGGAAGTAGGGATGGAGGTTTTCATGGGCTCAGCAACATGGAGTTCCCCTCACAAAGGCTGATTTGGCTACAGAGACTGCTGATTGTCCAATCTGCCAGCAGCAGAGACGTACACTCAGCCCCTGATATGGTATCATTCCTCGAGGTGACCAGCCTGCTACCTCGTGGCAGGTTGACTACATTGGGCCACTTCCACCATGGAAGGGCCAGTGATTTGTTTTAACTGGAATAGACACATACTCTGGCTATGGGTTTGCATTTCCGGCATGCAGTGCTTCTTCCAAAACTATCATCCATGGTCTTACGGAATGTCTTATCTACCACCATGGCATTCCACACAGCATTGCTTCTGATAAAGGAACCCATTTCACAGCAAATGATGTGCAGGAATGGGCACATGCCCATGGAATTCACTGGTCTTACCATGTTCCCCATCACCCTGAAAGAGCTGGATTAATAGAATGGTGGAATGGCCTTTTGAAGACTCAATTACGACACCAACTAGGTGGCAATATCTTGCAGTGCTGGGGCATTGTTCTCCAGGAGGCTGTGTATCCTCTAAATCAGTGTCCTCTTTATGGTGCTGTTTTTTCCATAATCAGGATTCATGGGTCCAGGAATCAAGGGGTGGAGTGGGAGTGGCACCACTCACTATTGCACCTAGTGACCCACTAGGAAAAATTTTGCTTCCTGTCCCTGCAACCTTAAGCTCTGCTGGTCTACAGGTTTTAGTCCCAAAAGGAGGAGTGCTGCCAGCAGGGAACACAATGATGATTCCATTGAACTGGAAGTTAAAATTGCCACCTGGCCATTTTGGGCTCCTCTTGCCTGTGAATCAACAAGCAAAGAAAGGAATTACTATACTGGCTGGGGTGATTGATCCTGACTATCAAGGAGAAATAAGACTACATCTACATAATGGGGATAAAGAAGAATTTGCCTGGCATGCAGGAGATCCTCTAGGGCATCTCCTAGTACTGCCATGCCCTGTGATTAAAGTCAATGGAAAATTGCAACAAACCAATTCAAGCAGGACTAACAATGGTCCAGAATCTTTGGGAATGAAAGTTTGGGTCACCCCACCAGGCAAAGAACCACGGCCAGCTGAAGTGCTTGCTTAAGGTAATGGGAACATGGAATGGGTAGTGGAAGAAGGTAGTGATAAATGTGAATTTCAACCACATGACCAGTTACAGAAACGAGGACTGTAATAGTCATGAACTCTTCTTCCTTGTTTTGTTATGAGTATGACTTATATGTACACAAAATGAATTCTTGTTTTTTCCCCCAACCTTTTCCCCTATCATATGAAAAGCTGTATTAATTTCATGTCATAATATTTAAGGATGTCAAGTTTAAGAGTGAATATTGCCCAAGGACTTGCACCATATTCTGTGGAGAATTAATACATTTCCGGTTGTATGCAGGGAAGTTAAACATTGTTAGGTGGAAATATATAAGTATGATGGTATGTTGTTGTTTTTATTTAGAGACTAAGTAAGGTTTAGGGTAATGTGTATAGTTGCCAATTTGACAATGTGTGGACAGTGATGGTTAGGCCAATGTGTCAACTCGGCCAGGTAATTGTGTCCAGGTATTAGGTCCAGCAAGCACTGGGCTAATTGTAATACAAGAACATTTATGGACTTCGATCACCAGTGAGTTTACTGCACGGATGGCTGATTACATCTGCATCGATCAGGGAAATTGGATCAAGAATGGATGACGCTTTTATCCAATCAGTTGATTGCCTTAAAAGGGAAGTGATTTCAACATTCAGAGAGAATTTCCCAGCTCATCCTTGGACAGCCACCTTCTCCCAGAAACTCATCACGGACCCTTCATCGGTCTTTCATTGGAGCCCCTGGTTTGCAGCCTGCCTGGGGAACCTGGACTTGTGCATCTCCATGGTCACATGAGAGACTCATAAAATCTTATATTATTGGTAGATATCTCCTGTTGATTCTGTTTCCCGAGAGAACCCTGACTAATAAATATGGCTTTACCCCTTTGTTTTTAAATTGTTATCTCTTCTATGAAATTTAGGAATAAAATCCCATGAATTATCTTTGTTTACATTTAACTTTTTTTTGTAAATCACCCTTTATATATTACTTGACTTTATTTAGGATTTTTCTATCTTTCTCTCTGAGAGGTATAGTTCCTTAATTTTTATTTCTTATAATGTATTTGACAGATCATTATTTCAAGGTTATTTTTGTTTCATATATCCGAGTTATTTTATGAAGCCAAAATTACTTTTTAAAAAATTATCTGGAATATTTGGGGTAAGATTGGTGTTATTTCTTCCTTAAATGTTGGAATAGTAAAATATTTAATTCATCTTGTGATTTTTATTTAAGGATGCATTTTAAATATTGGATCTCAATTGCTTTAACAGATAATGGAATAGGCATATGTTCTATTTTCATTTCTGTCAATTTGAGAGCATTTTAATGTTGGAGAAATGTTCCATTTTAACCTTATTACCAAAACCTGTTCATAATATGACCCTATTATATTTTTAATATCAATAGACTATTTGATGGTTTTATTTTATGTTCTTTATATTGACAATCATTTTTATTTTATTCTAAAGTAACCTATCTAGAGATTTATCAATTTTATTAGTCTTTTCAAAGAACCAATTTATGTCTTTGTTGATTTTTCTATGCACTGTATATATTCTGCCTCATTAATTTATGCTCATAATTTATATTTCCTTTATCCTTTTTTCTATTACTTCCTATTTTTATTCTTTTTTTGGTACCTCATTTTAAAATCAAGTTCACATAATTTTAGTATTTTGTACATGCATTTAGGAATGTACATTTAATTAATAAACATTTGCTATAAAATAGCTCAAAGAGGTGATGTACTTGCTGAAGAAAAATATTTCTATCTATGTATCTGTGGGAAGAACTGGGGCAGCCTAAAAGCCCCCAGTGCCTAATGGGGTAGAACAGCAGCCCAAGCAGCAGCCAGAAGCCTCTCAAGTTACGCTGATGACTGACAGCCACAGTGGCATGGCTCCTCCTCTCCCCTTCCCCTCCTCTCCCTGCTGCAGTGCAGCTCCACCTCTCTCCACCCCTCTCCTTTCCCCCATAGTACAACTCCGCCTCTCCCTGC
>PVKH010011876.1:0-17548 GCA_004027955.1 Chaetophractus vellerosus | reverse complement strand
GCAGCTACTGAACTTGTACAGGAGCAGCTCCTACTGGGGCACATTGAACCTTCCCACAGTCCATGGAACACTCCAATTTTTGTTATTAAAAAGAAATCTGGCAAGTGGAGGTTACTTCAGGACTTAAGGGCAGTTAATAAAACCATGGTAACCATGGGGGCTTTGCAGCCAGGCCTCCCTACACCCTCTGCTATTCCTATTGATTTTTATATCTATGTAATAGATCTTCAGGATTGTTTCTTTTCTATTCCCTTACATGAAAAGGACCAGAAAGGTTTTGCTTTTAGCTTACCCTCGATTAATTATCAAAGACCTCATCAAAGATTCCAATGGAAAGTTTTATCTCAGGGTATGAAAAATAGTCCTACCTTATGTCAAAAATTTGTTGACATTGCATTACAGGAAGTTAATCAGAATTTTCCACAAGCATATATTTTACATTATATGGATGATATATTGTTATCCTGTAAAAATATGGAAAATTTACAACAAGTATTACAGCAAACCATAGAAGCTCTGGCAAAGTATGGCCTTAAAGTGGCTCCAGAAAAAATCCAAACCTCCGTACCTTTTAATTATTTGGGGAAACAGATTAATTCTTCTGAAATCAGAAAAAATTACCTCTTCAGAAAAATATTTTACTCCTCATCACATAATAGCACATGCCCTCTTCATCATAAACTTTTTAAATCTTGATGAGAAGGGATTCAGTGCCATGGAAAGCACTGGGACTCCCCAAAATGTACTGCTTCAATTTATGTAAAATGGAAAGATCTGTTGTCCAGGACCTGGAAAGGTCCAGACATACTCCTAACATCAGGGCGAGGATATGCTTGTATATTCCCATAGGATGCTGAGACACCAATTTGGATCCCTGAATGACTCATCAGCCCCGTATCCCCTCCCCTTGAAGAGAGGAAGGCTGACTGCTCACATGCCCCCTCAGAGGGAGGAACCTCTGATGCACCAGGATGACACTGATGATGAAGATATTGCTCCACAGTTTCAGAGATTACATTTAAGCTCTGCCTCCTTTTCTAATCGCTCTACTCAGGCTGCTAACACTCACTCTTCTTCTCTTCCAACTTGGGGGCAACTCAAGCGACTGACTGCTGATGCCCAAGAAGTTGTGAAGCTTAGCAGAGAACCTCAAACTCCTTTGACTCTCCTACTGGCTATGGTGGCTTTGGTTACTATACAGGTATCTCCTGTTTCTGCTCAAAACTCTTATTGGACTTATATTCCTAATCCCCCTCTTTTTCATGTTTCCTCTTGGGGTAATCATTATCCTAAGGTTTTAACTAATGATACTAATTTACTCGGTGGCCTGCCTGATTCTGATATTCCTCATAAAATTAGCCAACAGCATGACTTTACCTGACTCTCGGAATCTGCTACTCTTTGTTTTACTACTAATGGGCATCCCACACCAGGATGCACCCCCATTTCTTACAGGACCTTTATTACTGACTCTCCCTGGAAAAAGAATAATGGCTCTAGAGGAGTTTGGAGCCTAACTTTAACAACTCTGGGATATTTTAATTGGAATGATACTTATATAAATTTAATGGAAAGCTCTCTATCTACACAGGTAATAGACAATTGCCTCAAAAAATATCCTCCGGGTAATAGAGACAATCACTGGAAAAATATTAACAGAAATACTGGCTTTCCTGACTGGTTAGAATGTGGGTTTCACCATGCCGCCTTGCTACACCATCCTTATTTATCTAATCTTGAGATATATGATTTTTCTGTTTCATCTCCTAGTCATAGTTATCAGAATTATCTAAAACAAACTCAAAAATTTATCTCTTTGCCTGCTCTTAACTTTGGGAATGAACCTATACATAGATGGTATTCTAATGGATTTGTGATGCCTATATTTCTGAGTACATCATTCAATCATACTAGTGTTTATTATTCACTGTTTAGACTGTTAGCCACCACAGCGCCAGTACTGTTTAAAAGACCGACTGGTGCCCAGGAATTTTACTCAGTTAAAGCTTGTTTAAATTATCCTTTTGCAGTTCTTCTTGGAAATCAAAATAGTATAGTTATACAACATGTTGATCAGTCTTACAAGATATCCTGTTTTGGCTGCGTTATTACTAATTGTTTAACTTCTGATATGCCAAAAAATTATACAGTATTTCTAGTAGTGCATCAACCTTCACATATTCTATTGCCTGTAAATATTAGTGAGGAATGGTTTGATAATCCAGGCTTACAAGTATTAGAAAAAGTATATGAGCTGTCGAGACCCAAGTGTTTCATTGCAGCTCTGATATTAGGGATAACAGCATTAATTTCTATAGTCACATCTTTAAATCTTTCAACTACTGCATTAATCAGTAATATACATACTGCTCATCATGTAAACACATTAATGCATAATGTATCTCTTGCCTTGGCTTTACAAGAACAAATAGATAGAAAGATAGAAATTAGGTTAAATGCTTTAGAAGACACAGTACTTTTCTTAGGAAATGAGATACAGAATATTAAAACCCGCTTGGCCACTAGATGCAACTCTAATTATAAATACATTTGTGTCACTCCGTTACCTTATAATGGAACTTCAGAATCTTGGAATAGAGTAAAAAATCATTTACAAGGGATTTAGTATAATACTAGATTGGCCCCTGATTTAGAGCATCTTAGGAAGCAAATTAAGGAAATAAGTCAAGCGACATTAAGCCCCACAGAAAAATTGGCTGCTTCCCTTTGGGCTCAAATTTCCAATGCTGTAAATCCCACCGTATGGTGGGCAGGCATTTCCCATATTGGAGTTACCTTAATAACAATTTTGGTCTTGATTCTTGTTTTCCCCGTCATCCTCAGAGTAATATTTTCTTCAATCAAAAATCTTCGGACCCAAGTTTTCAGTTTAATTTTAAAAAATAAAAAAGGGGGAGATGCCGCGACCATTTCCTAAAGTGCGAAGTTCTCATCCAGCCACACTCATTGACAAGGTCCGAGTGTGGTGGAAGAAGACTCAATGAGGCCTGATAACTGGAAAAGGACTTGGTATAGCAGGATTTGGGACTGTGGTTTTCCTCTTCCTAATTTGTGTCCTACATTTTTCACTGAGTGGGTTTCTGGGAATTTCCCATGCTGAGAACGTCTAAATTAAAACAATTAGAGATTGTATTTACACCAGAAACCTAAAAAAAAAAAAATGACGCCTGGTGCCAACCATTATGACTCAATTCAGACCTGCCTACATGATTAATGGCAGGCCCTGGTATTTGCCCAGGGGACAAAGAATCCAAGAAAGACTCCCTGACCCTGATCTACCTTATACAGGAATTTATAATAATGATGAAAATAGAAGAGTAAATAAAGATGGAAGGTGGGTAAGATTTAATAGTTTAAGTTTCCTTGAAAGATTGGCTAGATCAGACCCTCTTTGTTGTACATTGTCAGTTCGAGAGAAAATAGATTTCCAATAAGTACTACTTAAGTCACATTTTTACAATATGTATTTGAAAGATAAGATTAGAAAAAAAAATAGCTCGCTTACAAAAACTTGCAAAAGCTTAAATAGATTTTCTGGTAGTATAAATTGTTATAAAGACTTAGCAACCACATGCCTAGTGCCTTTTAATTTGAGCCAAGTATAATAGTTGAACCAGGTATAATTTAGGTTTATGTTTTAGAAAGACTGTTCTGTACCATGCTCTGAACTTGATAAGTATTTGATAATCTATAAGTTTCCTTTCTTACCACACACCATAGTGTGCTTGGCCTTTTGCCTATTTACGCAAGTGGTCTGCATAAAATTCAAAAAAACCTTTAAGGCTTGCAAAGCCTAGGGTATATAAAAGACCCTCAGATCCCTTAATAAAATGGCCTCTACATATTCACCTGGCCTGTGTGTGGTTTGATTCTTCACGGACTCCTTAGACCACCTTCAGCCCTGCTTCCCTCTGCCTCAGCTGGACTGCGGCACCTCAGTGTCATGACAATATTGAATTCATCCAAAACACAGAACAGGTGGACTTGAAAAACACACTGGGGAGTTCTGCTACATTCTTTAATATGACAATCAAGAATCTCCTGAGTTCAAGAGCAATATCTAGTGAAGGAAGACAGACCATGATGCCAGGCCCTTGACATTGATGATTGTACTTTGCAGCTTTTCTTGATAATTTAAACTGGGCCTAGTATTATATACTGCCCAAATGTTTCCTTCTGAAAGCCTCCTTGTTACTCAAATGTGGCCTCACTCTCTCTCTAACCCAAACTTAGGACATGAAAGCACTACCTATCCCACACACCCGTAGGACATGACTCACAGAGATGAGGCTTTCTGGCGCTGAGGGATTATTACCAAGTGCCAACTCACAATAAATCTGGAAAAGGCCTTGACCAAAAGAAAGAAATGGTAAATACAAATGAGTTTTAATGACTAAGAGATTACAAAGTGAGTTGGGAGGTCATTCCAGAGGTTACATTTATGCAAGTTTCAGCAGCATCTCATTGACTGCTACAGAAAACAATGCCACAAATAACAAGGATCCTAAGGGCTCTAGAGACTTCCAGAATGTATAAGCAGGATAGATAAACTCAAGAATTTATCACCCTGTTAGTGGGACTTACTTTGGAATTTATGCTTTCCAGTGTAATAGTTACGCTAATTTATAGGTTCTCTACACAGCTTTTCTGCCCCTTTCATTTGAACCTATAGTTAGAATTATACTTGATAAATATAATTGCCAGAGACTTAAATCTTTGGTCTGTCCATGTGCCAGTTGAGCCATTAATTTCAGCAGAGTTGCAACTCCAACTCTCCAGTTCATTGGACTCATCCTGGAAACCTAAAAAGTTGATGATGGTGGACAATAGCTATCCCAAAGAACAGAGAGTATATAAAATTTCAAGTAAGATAGCTCCATCCATCTGCCCCATGGAATCTAAGGTCCCTCTCATTTAGAGGCAGAGTGGGCATCACCATCCCCAAAACCTCAAGATTGTGGAATGAACAATGGACAAAGTAGACTTAATATTTTGCTACTATAGACTTATTCTTATTCTACCAATGGAAGAACTCATCATTGATGCAAAGGCAATGGTGACTAGACGTTATGAGGGATGGGAAAGGGAGGAATAGGTGTAATATGGGGGCATTTTGGGGACGTTGGATTTGCCCTGCTTGACATTGCAGTGATGGATAGGTCATTGTATATTTTGTCATAACTTACAAAATTGTGTGGGACAAAGTGTAAACTAATTTAAACTGTAGTCCATGGTTATTAGCAATGCTTCAATATGGGTTCCTCAATGGTAACAATGTACCACACTAATGAAAGATGTTGTTAATGTGGGAATGTGTGGCAGGGAAAGGGAGTGAGGAATATGGGAATCACCTATATTTTTCTGTAACTTTTACATAATCTATAACTTTTTTAAAAGTAAAAAAATATATAAAAATTAAAAAAATAAAAGATATATCGAGTACCTCAAAAGAAAATTATGATTGTATAAAAAAAGAAACATTTTGAATTTCACATGAAGGAAGCATTGTAGAGAGTAGGAAACCACCAACAACAACAATAAAAGAGAGACAATATGAAAGAAAGGTAGACAGAAAAAAAATTCCAAGGGGGAAATAATATGAAAAATAGAACTTTTAGAAAGAGTAAAAAGAAAATACACCTGAAGGATTTTTTTCAAATATAATGCCAGAGAATTTCCCAAAATAAGGCACATCCTCAATATGGTTTGTACCAACTATGTGTGGGACACAAAGTATTAGGAAAAGAAATATAGTTGGAAAGATTGCACTAAATCCAAAAGACTAAATAATCAGATCATCCTAAATATTTCTGGAGAGAATAAAATCATTTAAATGACCAGAAATATTCTAGGACACTGAATGCTATAATAAAACTGTCTCAATAACATTACAATTGTGAGGAAGAAATGTGTTTATACATAGGAATGTATACCTAGCCTAACTTTAAATAATGGGCAACTGTATAATAACAAACTTAAGACATACTAGTTTACAAGGGTTCTTTCTTCATACCTTTTCATGGAAATTTTTCTCCAGCAAAATGAAAGAAAATCAACAAAGAGGGAGCCAAGAATTTCTGAAAGAGTAGACTTACATCCATAGAGCTGTAAAAAATTGTTTCAATACCAGCAATGAAAGCATGCCTAGTGAGGAAACATCTTTGATTGGAACAAGATAATGGAAATGTCTATGGGGAAAACCACCTATAGAATATGTAATATGATTGAGAGTTTAAAAAGATGCAGCTGTGATGAAAACCAAATAATCTTTGATAAAATAAAGACACTTTCAACTCCAGAAAAGGCAGACAATCAAACAAACAAAAACTGGAAAAAATGTATTCTTTGCATTTGATTTTGTAAAAGATAATATTTAAGTAATGGAAATAAGAAAAAATTTATATAACATTATTACTAATACTAGAAAGATATGTAAAATAGAGAAGTGGATTAAGAAAGTTAATTAACATCCATCATCATCTTAAATTAGTAGATTTTGTATAAATATGAAACTTGGAAAATGGCATATTTTGAGAAATTGATAAAATTTGAAAAAATAGCTCAGTGTTGAAAGTCTTAATTAAGAAATGGAATTAGGAATGAACATGTACTGCCAATTTTTTTCATGGACATCATAAATCTTTGTTGTATTAGTTTAATTTTAACAACTTTATTAAGGTAAAGTTTACTTGCCATAAAATTCATATTTTAATTGTATAACATAATTTAGTAATTTTAATGAGATATGTAACCATCACTACAATCCAGTTTTAAAATATTTCTCTCACTGAATAAGTTCCTTTTCATACTCATTTACCATTCATCTTCTTCCCCACTCCCCAGGCTCAAGAAATCATTAAGCTGTATTTTGTTTGAATAGATTTCTCTTTTCTGAACATTTTATATGATTCCATTTTATAGATATATTGATACTGATCTTGTAACATTTTTATAAATTAATCAATGAAACTGTGATACAAAAAAAGCTTTATTGCAAAACTCTTCCACATTTGTGATTATCTAAAAGTGAGGTCAAAGAAAGAATTTTTATTGATACTGATAATTGTGCTTAGTAAAATATTGTATCAATTTGAGATCTAACAATTAGTCACCTGGGATGGAAAATGCTAGTAAAATCTTCTAAAAATGATTTTTAAGAAAATCTCAAGGATGTGGGAAGATGGCATGGATGAACAGGCATTTTTGAATGCTCCCATAAAAAGCAACAGAGAACGATCCAAAAGCTGTCTAAGGGACATTTTTTTGGGGTCTGCAAACCTGGACAATTCTTCACAACTCCCAGGTGGGTGCAGAACAGAGAGATGAAGGAGTCAAAACGATAAATGTGAGTTACCAGCTCCCATGGCATTGAGAAAGGGCTCCCCTCCCCCACACCAAAGACATTAAACTGGGTTAAAACACCTGGTTCACAGCAGCCAACTGAGAGGGGAACAGACATCTTTCTCCTTGTCAGCTGCTTCAAGGGAAAAGGTAAGGGATGTCAGGGTACGTTTCTTCAGTTATTTCTACCAGCAGATTCCACTTTAAATCTCCAGTCTGGAGATTAAACAAAGGACACAGGAGGGCTGAGACTGAAACACCTCTGTGGAAAAATTCACTTATTAGCACCATCTGCTGGCTGGTCTGGAAATTGCTTGGACAAAAACTACACTCTGTATCAAATTCCTGGGAGAAAATCTGCACCCCAACATTGAGTCCCTTGCTCAATTTTGAAAACTTAAGCTGGGCAATTTTAAAGAATGAGAATAAGTTGAACCAAATATCAAAGAGCTGTGGAAAAAAATATATATACAAGAGACAGAAATTAGCCATTATAGTGAATTCACCAACAGTTTCTGTTGACTAGATATCAGAAAAAAAAAATACAGGAAACAGGATGATGTGGCCCAGCCAAAAGAACAAGCAAAACATCCAGAAGAGATACAGGATTTAAGACAATAAGTTATACTCACACAACTCTCCTAAATTAATTCAAAGAATTTATAGAAAACATGACTAAGAAATAAAGGATATTAAGAAGATACTGGGAGAGCATTAAAAAAAATTGAAAGCCTGTAAAGAAAAGTAACAGATCTTACAGGAATGAAGGAAATGATGCATGAGATTTAAAATATCTTAGAGGTATGTAAGAACAGATTTGTATTGTTTGAAGACAGAACATCTGAACTGGAAAAGAGCAGAGAAAAGAAAGAGGAGAGGATGTAAAAAATGGAACAAAGTCCCTGGGAATTGAATGACAATGTCAAATGCATAACCATTTGAATTAGTGGTGTCCTAGTAGAAGAGAATGGAAAGGGGACAGAAATAATATTTGAGGAAATAATGACCAAAAAGTTCCTGACTGTCATGAAATACAGAAATATCAATATCCAAGAAGGAAAATGCACCCCCTAAAAATACATCCAAAAAAGCCTACCCCAAGACACTTATTCAGAATAACAAATATCAAAGATAAATAGAGTATTCTGAAAGCAGCAAGAGAAAAGCAAGACATCACATACAAAGGAACCTCAATAAGAATAAGGGCCATCCTCTTGTCATAAACAATGGAGGTGAGAAGAAAGTGGTATGATGTATTTAAGGTACTGAATGTGAAAAACTGCCAGCCAAGAATTCTGTATATGGCAAAGCTGTCCTTCAAAAATGAGGGTGAGTTCAAAGTCTTCACAGACAAACAAAACATAGAATATCTTCTCAAAAGCTAGATTTACAAAAGTTATTAAATGGATTGCTGCAGTCTGAAAGGAAAAAAAAACAAGGGTGAGAGATTTGGAGAAGAGTTTAGAAATGAAGATTTTTAGGAATAGTAAACTAAAGGATAAGAAGACAGACAATAAAACAATGTGACAACAGGGAACCAAAGGACAAAATAGATGAAGTAAGAATGTCTTTCCAGTAAGAATACTAAATGTTAATGGATTGAACTCCCCAATGAAAAGACATAAACTGATAGAATGGATTTAAAAATGAGCCATCTGTATTAGTCAGCCAATACAGATGCAAAATACCAGAAACCCATTGGTCTTTATAAAGGGTATTTATTTGGGGCAGAAGCTTACATTTACCAGGCCATAAAGCATATGTTTCTTCTCTCACCAAAGTCTGTTGCTATGTGTTGGAGCAAGGCAGCTGCTGACATTTGCCAGGATTCAGGCTTCTTGGGTTCCTCTCTTCCCAGGGCTGTGTTTCTAAATGGGCATATCTCTGTTTCCTCCACAAGGCCAGCTGTATACTATCAGGTAAATGGCTTGTCTCTATCCTGGGGCCTTCTCTCCTTCCTCATGACCAAGCTCTCTTACTTCCCGGGGCTCCAGATCAAGACTCCAACATCAAAAGTGCTCCCTCTGCCCCTTGCCTTGCCTTTTATATTTGATTCCCTCCCCACCAATGAGTGGGGCTCTATGTCCTATGGACATCACCCAGTTAATGTCCTAATCATAACTAAACCATGCCCAGATTATCAGACAAGTTTACAAGCATGATCCAATATCTACTTTTGGAGTTCATAATTACAACAAACTGCCAAACTGCAGCACTATCTATATATTGTTTACAAGAGACCCACCTCAGACTTAAAGACACAACCAGTTTAAAAGTGAAAGGTTGGTGAAAGGTATTACATGCAAATAGTAACCAAAAAAAGAGCTAGAGTAGACCAGATAAATGTAAAATAACAATATTATAGAATATGAACAATAATTACTCAATACAACTGATGAATTATTCCCGTGATAAGCAGTCTGTAATTTTCCTCATAAAAAATAAACAGTTGCTTTTATTTGAGGAGGTCAGGAAAAGAGATATAATTTTGGATACTTCATTTTTCTTTAACCCTTTCTTATTCATACTCTTCAATTAAAATAGTCTATCTGGGTCAATAATGATTTAGCCTGACTAATATTGAAAAAGATTTTGTTTTCCTGCATCATAAAATTATGAGTTGGCAAACTGTTATCTGCTGTAATTCATTCTGCTAAGGTGTGAAGAATTCCCAAATAGGAATTTGATTATTTAGAAAGAACTATGGCCTAAATGGAAATTAAATAAATCAATAATTTCTTTCATTCTTAGAGATTATGTCCAATAGTTAAAGCTGTAATATAAAAATAAGAATTATGTTATAATTATTTTCTCTTATTTACATGTTTAAATGTCTGTTGCTATATATTTGTGAAAATTGATTATATCACATATAACCTGGTGTACTTTCTTCTAAATTTGTAATTTCTTTCAATCTATTTTTCTATTTATTTTATAGTTTTACAATAATGAACGTTTTAACAGCTGAAAAATACCTTGATGATACACTCTGGATAGATCAAATGGTATGTGAATATATCTCAATAAAACTGCTTAATAAAAAATAAATAATTGTGCAAGAATAGCCAGAATTAGCAGCTATGTACAGTAGGAGAAAGAGAGAGATTAAAAGATTAGGAATTTCCTTATTTGTTTGTTGGTCTGTTTTTTGTTTATTACTATTATTATTGAATTAAAGAAAATTCTTTAATAATGACTGAAGTGATGAATGCACAACTACATGATTATTCCAAATACCATGAATTGTACACTTTGGAAAATTTTATGCTTTATTAATATGTATCAATAAAATTGATTTATTTTAAAAAGTAAACACAAACACTAAAAATCTCTATACAATTGATAGAAGATAGATGTTAATAAAATATTTTTTAATTTGTGTTTCTTAATTTGTAGAATTGTATGTATCTTCTCTGTAATTTGTATTTTTTACTTTTTATTTGTAATATTATTTTTTTATTATTTATAAGATATTTTAATATATTCATCTTAATGGTTGTTTCATTCCTATAAATTGAAATTTATTTCCATATTGTAGTTTTCCCTTCTACTTATTCATTCTACATTTAACTTTTTTATTAAGCAGTTCCTCAGCATATAACCTTTCTGAGCAGTGACATAGAAAATACCTTCATAAGCTTGTGTTCAGTTAATTGACTGTGGTTTTCTCCACTAATTTATGATGTATCTATTTGTTATCTATTTCCTTGAAACATAATTTAATACTCTGAGAAATTGACATGATTTTGTTCACTTCTTTTCTAAAACCAGAACATAAAATTATAATTAAAACACAATAAATAAATATTTATTGAATAAATTAGTGTGGCACGTCTGGGCCTTATATCACATAGAATAACAACATGAAAGGGAAAGCATGATTTCTGGAAACCATCTCAGTTGAGAAGAAATCTTTCTTTTTTTGGTTCCCTCTCCCCCTCCCCCTCCCCCTCCCTCTTCTTTCTGTTTATCTCCCTGCCTTCTCCCTCTCCCTCTCAGTAGTGATTGTGCCCATTTTCTAAAAGACCTCCAGAAAATTAACCTAGTTCACGTTCATCTTAACTTCTTGAAGGCCAATTGTGAGCAAGTAAGGATACAATTAAATAAAACAAGTTAGACATGACCTTGTGCTTATTTAAGGATAAAATTTATGTTTAGTTTAAAGAACAAAATAATGTTCAATAAGGAATTTCAGATTCTATTCTTTGCCTTTTGCAAACTTGTGACTGTTTTCTATGACTGAGATATTAGAGTAGTTTATATTGTTCTTAGCAACACTAGATTTTTCTAATAACAATGTCAAATATATCAAAGCACATTGTACATCATAGTGTCAACATTGGCAAGATCTCAATATATCATGTAAGAAAGCTCCTTTCCTCTTATCTTTCCCATATGAGTAGTGGTTAGAGTGTGTGGAAAGTCACTGGAAGAAATCTGAGGAATATACCATTACCCATTGGCTTGCAACTTTATTTTAGGGTATTTTTTTACTGTGCATGGCTCATAGTGAGCAGTGCTTTATGTCCAAGGTGTGGTGGATATCATGTATCCAATAATATCTTCACATGGAAGCATAGATCATGTAACTGGACCCACCTGGTTATAATTTCCACATGAATTTTTCTATTTTGGGCAGATGATGCTTTATTTATATATATTTTCTGTCTTACAGAAAAGTTAAGAGAAATGTAAAAGAAAATAAAGGTTTACATTTTCTTTATTTATATACATATATTTTTTTTCTGAACCATTTTAGAGTTAGTTTGAGACCTTGTGCTTTATCTTTCACTAAATAATTTACTGTGAATTTCAGTGACTGGTATCCAGTTATGATACCAAGTGCAATTTTTAAAATCAGGAAACAACAGTGTTACAATGCTATCCTCTAAGTTTCATATGCAATTCTGTTCTCTCAGTATTTTTTGCAGCTATTTTTTCTGTTGTATGATAAAATTTGGAACAATGTATTGCTATTAGCACTGATGTATTTGCATCACCCTTTAAAATAACAGTTTCCCAAATGTTTTGACCTGTCTTGACCTTGGATATTCTTGGAATACAGTTAGTTTATTGAATGTTCCTCCAACATTTTGTCTGAAGTTTCCTATGGATTATATCTAAGGCATTTGAGAAAAGATTATCACAGAAGTGATCTTATATCCAAGTGCATTATATATCAGGTGGCATATAATGTTGATTTCTTCTAATATTAGTGCTTTTAACTGTAATCACTTAGTTTAGCTCTTGTCCATCAGGGCTATCCACTGTGAAGTTATATAAAGATACTATTTCCCCTTTGTAATTAAAAACTAATTTGTAGGGAGAAACTTTGAGACTTTGTACATTCCTTGCTGCATATTATACATCATTCTTCCTTCTATATTTATTCATTGTTATTATACTGTAAGAAACTTATCCCTTTTCTGCCATGTACTAATGTACTCAATTATTTCATTTGTGTCAGTAAGGACCAGGATTTTCATTTTATTTAATTACTGCTATTTTCATTTAATTGTCTGAAATTTAGCCATTTGGGGACTCCTGTCAAACTGTCTCCTATGACTTTTAGATAAGGCTCCCTCAATCTTTGAGTATTTAATTTCTTTTGTAATGGGATATTGCAGGTTCATCTTACACTTTACTTCTCTCAGCCCTAGAATCAGATTTGTCTCTAAAGAAATATGGTTCCTTTCAGGGGAAAATGATTAATTAAAACCAAAATCTGAACAGTGTGTGTGTTCATTGCTAGTGATATGTCAATGTTTCTAGGCCTTCTCAGTGGACAGGTATATATCAATGCCTATCACTAACTTTATCTTTGTATCTGTACATTCTATACTTATGTATCATCTATATATCTATACACCCATATATCCATATACACAAATGCACACTTACTTAAATCTATATTTAATTTTATATAAGCACAGTATTTATATATATTAAAAATCAAAAGTTTGTGTTTTCACATATAATTCTAATGCAAAATATCACAGAGTATATTATTGTGGCAATTTGATATTGTTTTATGAATTTCAAAAAAGGTACAGATTATGTGAATAAACTGGTCTATTCCGCTGGCTGTGATATCATTTGATGTATTAAATTCAAAAGTTTTACATTGACTTGATTAAGATTAGGTTTTTGATTCAAACATGTCAGTAGGTTGTGACCTAGAGTTGAGACCTTGCCACATTGGTGGGTTATATAAATGGACATTCATTCAAGAACAGATATAGAAAAAGATACACAGAGGAATAGGGACAGTTCCATAGACACAGAAGAGGAGAGAACTTAGCTTTGATCCCAGAGCCCTGAGGAGAGCTGAGCCCTTTGTCAGATAGTTTACAGCTGATCTTGTGAAGAGAACAGAGCAGCTTATTCTGGAAGGAAATGAGCCTTATGCCAGCCTGCAGATGCAATTGGAAGAAGCCAAAACCACAGAGCCTTAAGAGGAAAGAGGATGATGCCTACCATCTTGCTTCAACAAATGCAAACAGAGTTTGGTGAGGAAGTAACCTTGACTTGGACTCTTTAGGGCCTCATAAATGTAAGCTTCTACTCCAAATAAATACTTTTTATGAAAGGGGGAGCATTCAGGACAGGGCAGACCTGGCACAGGCTTCTAGGGAGTCTGTGAGTGTTCATTCTGTCATAATCTGTTGTATCAGTGGGTGGAGACCCACATAATGAGCAGGAAGGAGTTGGACTCCAATCCTTAGGAGGACCAATTCATTCAGAAATAGACAGGTAGGGTGGTCTCTCAAGATCAAGGACAGTTCCTAATAGGAGGGGACAAACAAGTGTGTCAAGTCCTCATGTTGCATGAAACTGTGAATCTTGTCATCCAATAAGCCAAGCCAGGGGGTCATCGTGGGCCCTGGGAAGATGAGGAGGGAGGAACAAAATAGATCAAACAGGGAGTATTTAGTGGTCAGGGGAAATGTTCTTCATTAATTTACAGTGATGGACATAGGACATGGTAAATATCATCAAAATTTATAAAAGTGTACGGTCTAAAATGTAAACCATACTGTAAACCATTGGCAATGCTTAGTAGCTATGTTTCACTATTTGTGTTGTGTATCAGTCATAACATTGCTACCATCCACATATAAAAAGGTAAATTTATAGGGTGAGGAAAGGAGAAGGAATTTGGGTATATGAGATTCTCTTGTATTCTGGGTGTCACTTTCCTGTCACCTAAAACTTCTTTGAAAAAAAAATGAAAAATAGTGAAACACAGGAGAATGAGAGGGGGATGGTGCCACAGTACAGACTGGACACCAGATATTGCAGTGATAAAAGGCAAAATGCCATTTTTTTAAAATTTTTATAAATATTTTTCATTTTTTAAATATCCCAATCTTTTAACTTTATTTTATTTTGAGTTTTTTTAAGTTTTCATATATTTTATCTTTTATATTTAAACATCATTATAATTTCATTTTTCTATTAATTGTATTTGGCTATTGTATTGGTTTCATCTTTAAAGAAGCTTTGGATCACAGAAGGGTTACAACTGGGGTGAGAGAGTATCATTTGTAGAAGGTGTCAGGGATGGGGGGGTGCATGGGAGGGAGTTCACCTGAACATACATATAAGGTATATGAAATTGTTTAAACATTCATGGGGCATTGTCACAGTGGGTGGAAAATCACTCAATAAATGAGAGAATACTGAATTCCCATCCTGGAGAGCTCTGCCAAATTCTCTAATGGAGCAGCAACAGTCTCCCAAGTGCAAGGCCAGTTTTGGGCAAATGAGGATGATCCACTGCTGGGCCCTTGTTTTTAATGCCTTATGAGGCTTTGCTCTTGAAATTGAAACTTAGCCTATTGTTATGGGGTGCCTAAGGGCTGCCTCCTGAGAGCCTCCTTGTTGCTCAAATGTGGACTCTTTCTAAGCCAAACTCAGCATGGGATGACTCCCAGGGATGAGCCTCCCTGGCACCGAGGGATTACTACCAAATGCCATCTAGCAATACAACTGGTAAAAGACATCATATAAAAGGGGGAAAAGGTAAAGACATATGAGTTCATATAACTAAGAGGCTTAAAAGTGAGTTGGGAGGTCATCCCAGAGGTAATCCTTATGCACACTTCAGTAGGAAGACATAGACTTCCAAAGGGGATATCACCCCAAAGAGAGGGGCTTCTGAGGGCTCTGGAGACACCCAGGTCTTATGTCAGGGCAGATAGCTCTGGAGTTTGGTGCATTGCCAGTGGGCCCTACTTCTGAATCTGTGCTCCTGAGAGTGACAGTGTTGGACTCATACATGTCTTCCCTGCACATGGTTCACCTGTCCCTTCTATTCAAACCCATCTATGGTGCCGGAGTTTGTAGGTGTACATCCAGATACTGGAGTCTTTGGGCTGTCCATCTGCCAGTTGGGTCCAGAATCTCAGTGGGGATGCAACTCCTACTATACAGCTCAATGGACTCACCCAGGACACCTGGCTGGGAGATGATGATGGACAATAGCCATCCCAGGGAATGGAGAGTCTGCAGCAGCAGGCAGGATAATTCTGTCCTTATTTTCCATGAGAGATAAGCCTCCTTTCAATTGGAGGTGGAGTGGACATCACAATCCTGGAATTTTCAGGATTGGGGAAAGAGCTATGGACTAGAGTGGACTTATTTGTATTCTATTATAGTCATATTGTGATTCAAGAAATGGAACAAATTACAACATTAATGTGGAGCCAGTGGCCACTGCAGGCTCTGAGGGCAGGGAGAGGGAAAAGCAATTGTAATACAGGGGCTTTTAGAACTTGGGAATTGTTCTGAGTTACATTGCAAAGACAGATATAGGCCATTTTATATCATCATATAACATGCAGAACTGTATGGGAGAGAGTGTGGTCTACAATGTGAACTATGGTCTATGCTTAATGGCATAGCCCCAGGATGTGTTTATCCATTGCAGGTGATGTGCCACATTAATGAATGATGTTTAAGTGGGAGGTTGTGGGAGGTGTGGGAGGTACAGTATATGGGAATCCCTATATTTTTTGTGTAACATTTATGTAATCTAAATATCTTTTTAAAAATTAAAAAAAAATTAAAAAACATCAGATTTCTGATACTTTGAATTAGCACCTCTTTGGCTGACTAATACAATTTCATACCCTTTCCCATATATTTGTAATTGCCTTTTGCAACAAGGAGAAAACTATTTCTCACACTTAATATAGTCATTTTATCAAGCCTGTAACATACAAAATTATTTCAGAAGTTCCTACTTATAACACTGCAAAATGCAGATCTACTGTATGGAGTTTATTTTTATTTATATTTTTGCTATATCATGAAAAATAATCATACAGTGCATATTATTTATTTATTACTAGGTAATAAACCATCCCATATATAGCAGTTTAAAGCAATAGATTTAACATCACTTATGTTTCTCTAGTTCAGAAATTCAGGAGGTTGGTTGAAAGTTTTGGTTCCACATCTCATGAAGTCTCTGTCAAATGTTTGCTGAGTCTGCAGTCATGATGCAATTCAAGTGGCTCATCCATGTGGCTGTTAATAGGAGGCTTTAATTTCTCTACATATGAGCCTTTCCACAGAACTACTTGAGAGTCTTGTGGTGTGGTGCCTGGTTTCCTCCAAACAAGTGATCCAAGAGACAAGTTGTAAGTTACAATGCCTTTTAAAACCTAATCTTGGAAGGTTACATACAAATATGTCCACTGTGTTCTATTTCTCAAACAAACTAGGCCTTATGCAATAAGGGAGGGATCATGAGCACGAATCACTGGAGGCCATTTTTGAGTGAAAAACACAAATCCTAAATGTACATTCACATGAGCTTTTTCACCATGAACACATCTATGAAACTCACAATGATATAAAAATGCAAAATATTACCATCACTCCAGAAAGTATTTCTGCCTATTCTGAGTCAAATTGATGAACCCAAAACAACTGTTCTCATATGACTTTTGAACTTATATAAGAATTTCATATATATGGGAATATACAATATGTACCCTTTTGTCCAGTTTCTTTTGATCAGCATATTATTTGTGAGAATCATACATATTGTTGTACATATCAGTGATCCATTTCTTCATTATCATCAAACAATATCCCAATGTATGAATGAATTAAAATGTCTTTATACAGACTCCTTTTGATAGACATGTGACTTTCTCATTTTCAGCTATTATTA
>PVKH010011875.1:0-17550 GCA_004027955.1 Chaetophractus vellerosus | reverse complement strand
GTTCCTCTCTCCATAGTGACAATCTGGCCATTGGGAAGCCCCATGGCTATGGCTCTGGATAGTGCCAGGATAGGCAGAGCCAAGGTTCTCCTCTCGGATCTCCTTGCTCTTTGCTTCCGTGGATGGCTGACCTCTCTTCTGGCACACCCATCCTTTCTTCGCTGTCAATACATTTAAGCAGTTCTAGTCTAGCCTGGCTGGCTGGGAGCCAACTGGCCCTTTAAACAAGTGACTTGGCAGATCTCTATTCTGATCTATTCAACATTGTCTTTATGGATGAGCAAAGCCTTGGGGAGGGAGGGAGTAACCTTCACCTGCCCCTTTGTCCCCCATGTCTCCCTGACCAGCACGTGAGCCACCCAAGAGAAGGAGGCAAGAAAGAAGGGTGATTAAAACACAGACTTCGGGGCCAGAGCAGACCATGACTCAGAGCCTGTCTCTCTCACTGACTTGCTGAGGGACCTCAGGCATACTTCTTAACCTCTCTGGGCCTCAGTTTCCTCCTCTGTAAAGCTGAGATAATTGTTTCTAATTCAAAGAGCTGCTTGAAGAATTCAGTGGAATAACACACGTAGAGTGCCAATAACAGAGACGTCCACCGAACAGAGTGACTATAATAATGACGACTGTGGTGCTCCCACGCCTGTGCATTCCCTGCAGTTCCGAGGTATGGCTCCCACTACAGACATCAACAAATGCTTGCCGAATCGACTGGAAGCAGGGCTCAATAAAGGGAGCAATTCTGGCCTAGGGAAAATGGCATTTAATGGCTCTTATAACGAGATCATTCAGGACTAGGTGGCTTTGAGCACAGCTGGATCTAGGGGCACAAGCGGTATCCCCAGGGATCCCCTCTCCACCACTCACGTCTGCTTTCCTCTGTTCATGCTGTGGCCTTCCCCAAATTGCACAGTATAACCCCTTCATTATCCCAGCTTCCAATTCCACAGAATGAGCACTGCTTTTCCCAAACATCCCAATCCAAAGGCTCAAGACCGAGACTCATCGGTCTATCTTGGGCATTTGGCCAAAGGGAAAGTGGGCTCTGAGTGATCAAGTGTGAGGAGGGAGGCCTCTGATCGGCTGGCCTGAGTCACATGCCCACACCTGACAGCACTGGGAGAAGAGGGACTGCCTGCGAACCGCCAGCATTGACAGCAATTCCCCAAAGAGAATCTGGCTGCTGGTGTCGGAGGAGGGGAGATGGATGATAGGCAGACCAAAGTAGGAGGTGCCGTACAACACGAGCCAGTGAATGGATTGCACATACTTGCTCCTGAAAACTCTCCCTCCCCCTGCTACAGAGCTATGGGAAGAGAATGGAAGGAGAATCACCGTGCGAACCTGGCCGTCAGCCTGCGACAGAGCTTGGAAGGGGTAGAGCAGCCACAGGTGTCTAAGCAAGCAATGCGCCCAAGCCCCAGGCCCGCAAGCCCTTCCCAGAGCCTGGCCCCAGCTGCCTGGCAGCCTTGACGGGACACATCAAGGCCGGAAGTCAGGACCCGTCAAGACCGCACAGCGCCGCAGGGCCCACCGGGTGGGCAGGCTTACAGCTGCAGTGACCCTTCCCCAGGTCCACACAGCAACCTGCACCCACCACCTCCAAAAGGGAAGGCATTCTTCTCCAGCAGAAAACCAGGACAAGGGAAAGAAAGTGGGCGTTTGAAATGGTATCTTATCACCTGTGGTTTTTTGTTTTGTTTTGTTTGTTTTGCAGGTTGGGACTTCATTTTCTTGAAAGCTTTTGTTCCCCTGTCAGTGTATTCAAAACAACCAAGGGGAGTTATTGCCTCTGAAATCCCCAGGACACCTCTTCCCCAGAGGAGCCCTCGGCCGCTCCACGTGCTTCCTGGCCAGCCCCCTCCTCCTAGGCCCTCCCCAAATCACACATTATAACCCCATCTTCTCTCTGCCACCTGCGGCTCAGGCCAGTCAACCCAGAATGCTATTAGGACAACGATTTGGCCAAGTCCGAAGTCAGGCCTGCCTGTCACCTGGATTTCCTCTTCTCTTTCCACCCCACAGCTGATCAATGGTCATATCTGGTTCACTTTCTCTCCCAGATCTCCCTGGAATTTAGCTGCCTTTCTTGATCCCCAGTCCCACCTCCAACCCCTTCCTTCAAACAGACCATCATCCTCTCTAGCTTCCCAACAGTCTCCCTGCCTCTACTCGAGGAAGCTCCGTCTATTCTTGACTCTTCCACCAGAGGGATCCTTCTAAGACCCACATCTGATCATGTCACTGCTCAGCTTAGTCTTTCAGTGGTTTCCAAGACCCTTAATTATTTTTTTTAAAGCTGAATCTCCTTCTTATAGCACCAAGCTTTTTCAACCTCATCCCTACTGATGTCTTCAGCCTTAGCCTATCATTCTGCCTCCTTGCTTTCTAGACTTCAGACATATTTATGGACATAGGTATGTCCAGATCAGACCTACATTGGTACATTTCCTCAGTCTGGGACATTCTCCCTTCTCTCATATTTGCCTGGCTTACTCCTATTTTCCCTACTATACTGCAATTGCTTGTTTATCTGTACTTCCTTCACTAGCCTGGAAGATCCACGGACACAGTACTCGCTGTCTTATTTAGCAATGTATCCCCAGCTCCCAATAGAGAAATCCTGGCACATTTTAGCAGCTCAGTTGATATTTGTTCAATGTTTGAACATGTGAATGAATAAACACACAAGTGAGCTTGTTACATGCTCAGACTTTTCATTGGGTGAATTTTTGTCACACTTTTCAATAGACAACTAAGATCAAATTGGCAAATCACTACTTTTCCCACCCCCCCAAAATAAAATGTCAATTATGTACCACATTTGCTCCACTTGATACTCCTTTTGGCTCCTGAGGTTTACGTCTAAGCTATAAAAATGTCTCTATTGCAACTTTCACCTCTGGAATTGAGTGCCTGGTGGGGGAGAAGAGGGTATAATCTTTGATACAATCTAGAACTCATGGGACCTCTGAGGATTTGAAAAGAAATGTAAGAGCATGCACTATACTTTGGCTTGAAGAGTCTGGGAAGGGGGAGGGGGTCTTATTTCTTTGACCATCCAACTTTGATTTTTTTTTTCCTCCTTGCTCAGCATCTGGTGGTGTAGTATTTCAAGGGCATTAAAACAAGGTCAAGGTACTTTATATGATGAAAGTTGTTCTTGGTTGTGAGTGTTTAGCAAGAGTTTAAATATCAGTAATTTTGCATATGAAGACATATTAGCCTTATCTTTAAATGGAGTAGTGGTGGTGAAATATAGTGAAATATAGTGTCTGTGTGCACACACTTGGGTGTGATGTCCCACAGACTCGGATTTTCCAGTTCTGCCATTCAAAACCATATACTCACTGCCCCGGTACCTCTCACCCCTCTGGGTCTCAGCTCCCTCATCTGGAAAATGTGGATAACAAGAAAATTGCCACCTGTGCAGGGCTGTTGTAAAGAAGAAAGTGGTGAATGCATATAAGGCACCTAGCCCAGGGCCCTACACGTAGCAAGTGCTTATAAAATGTGAGCTCCTCTTCTTCTTCTGGTAACCTTGGGCCCTACTCTGCTTCTGACGCTCAGAACTGAGAACTGTACCAGCCTGCCTGGCGGGCCCATTTGTGCTATGTCCAATACACAGATGCTGCTCAACCCCTGTGTATTAGATCTCTATTGCTGTCGTAACAAATTACCACACATTTGGTGGTTTAAAACAACACGCGTTTACTACCTCACAGCTCTGTAGCCAGAAGTCTGGGCAGGATGGGACTCAGCTAGTTCCCTGCTTTGGGTTTCACAAGTCAGATTCAAGGAGTCAGTAGGGTAGTGTTGCTTTCTGGAAGCTCTGGGATGAGTTTGCTTCCAAGCTTATTCAGGTCATTGGTAGCAAACAGCTCCATGTGGCTTCGGGAATCCCTTTCTGGCTATTGGCAGGGGTCTTTCTCAGCCTGTAGAGGCCACCGGCATTCCTGGGCTTGTGTCCTCCTTTCCCCATCTTTGAAGCCAGCAGCGGCAGCCAAGTTCCTCTCATGCTTTGAATCTCTCTGACCTTCCCTCTGCCTCACCTCTCCTAACCTTCTCTTCCAGCCCATCTCTCTGAGAGACTTCTGCCTTCTTTTTCTACTTTTAAGGGCCTCTGTGACTACATTGGATCCCCCCAGATAATTCTAGGATCATCTCCCTATTTCAAGGTCAGATGATTAGTAATCTTAACTCTATCTGTGGAGTCCCTTCACAGAAGTAAATAGATTACTGTTTGATTGAATAATCAGGGGACAGAAATCTTGGGGGGTGGGACACAGACATCTTTAGAATTCTGCCTACCATACCCTGCTAGGTGCACTATAAAATCTGAAACAAACTCCATCTTAACACAGAAAATTCATTAGGTGTTTAGCTTGGGCTGTGTTATTGAGTTGGCTTAGCTGGGAAGAAAAAACATGAAAACATTCTTTTAGAAATGGATGGTCCACATCCTTTCCTGAGGGACTAATCTCTGTTCAATATGAAGGTCTTAATCCTTTTACCAGGGAAACTCTATTCTTCCCTTTCTCGCTTTCTGCTCATTAAAGTCCATGCCGTTTTAATTTTATTTTGAAATACTTTCAAAGTTACAGGGCAATTACAAAATAATACAAACCCCATGTAGAGAACCCCAATATACCTCTATCCCCCTAGATACCCAGATGCACCAATATTTGCACTCTGCCATATTTGCCATATCATTCCATCCATCTATCCATCTATCCATCCATCTATCTATTCCTCCATCCATCCATCCATCCATCATCCCATTTTAAAGTATTTATATATTGTAAATCTAAAATTTTTATCTATGAGGCTCAAGTTCTGCTTTCACTGTCAGCAGAGTCCCAACATGGAAGACGTGGGCAGTACTGAATTAATTCAAATAGGACCAGTGTGGCTTGAGAAACTCTGAGATTTGGGCAGCAATGTATTCACCGATTGGCAACTAATTCTGTGCTCCTCAGTTTACCGATCTGTTTCATGGGGGAAAAAAGATTCTGAGTCTCTATTCTACAGAAATATTTCCACTATGCCCAAAGGCATATACACACAGCTGTTTACTGGCATTGTTTGTCATAGCAAAAAAAAAAAAAAAAAAATGGAAACAATCTAAATCCCCATCAACTGTGAGTGATTAAATAAACCAGGCATAGGTATTCCATGGAAATTCCTGTAGCTATTAGAAAAGAATGAGGTAGCACCATATGTCCTAAAATGGAAGGCTTACCAAGACCCTGCTAAGAAAATTCAAACCACTGACCAATCTATATAATATAACCCAATTTGTGTTACAAATGATATGTGCATATATACATATACTTGTAAATGCATATAAAGGGCACATCTACTAATTAATTGCAGTATATTGCTTCTGGGGTGAAGTGTGGAGTTAGGGGGCAAAGTGAAGAAGACATTCAGATTTAAGCTGTATACCCTACAGCTCAAATATTTTAAAATGAGAATCAAATCATGATTCTCCTCCCCAGAGCACCTGTAGACTGAAAAAAAACTGGGTGAAAAATACCACGTCAGACATACCATTTGAGGGGTAAGGGCATACAGGAATTCTAGAAATGGGATTTGAGAAATGATCTTATTTGATTAGTGTTTCAGAAATTAAAGCCTACCAAAGTGCTAAAATGAATAACTTCCAAGTATTTCAACTGAAAATTTCATGCTTATAATTTGTTGCAGTAGAGCCAAGCACAAAACATTCTGGACAAGAGAAGGCTATTTTTCGTCTAGTTTCCAGATGTCTGTGACCTTCCATAGAGCAGGCACATTGTAGGTGCTCAATAAAAACTTGAAGCATGAAAGAAATTGCAACATTCAAATTAGGAAAGTATGGCGCCTGCCTTTGATTAATTATATTAAGCCTATTAAAATCATGATAGACATATACAAGATACAACCCAACTCAAGAACAGATAGACAAAGGGAAATGATTGCTGGTACAGAAAACAGGGTAGGGGATCTGGAATGTAGGCATTCCCCATGTACTTTAAAATAGAACAAAACAAAGAACCCCCTGAAAAAACAGAACCTAACTCCATATAGATTGTAGTAGCCAGGGAAAGAGAAGGGGTTCAGAAAGTGATGAAGTTCTCTGTAGCTCCATCCCTTCATCTGTGGGATTTGGAGGATAGAATAAATGGTTCTGCTAAGCTCCCTTCTAGCTCCGACCTTCCAGCAATTGGTAGGTGGATGCTCCATTGGCCCAAATTCCTCAAAGGACCTGGAATTGGCTCCTTTAGCTTCAAAGGAGCAGATTCTTGGGGCTGCCTGTCCAATGTCAGTGTAAACCCAAGCTCCAGCCCCATCTCCTCCCCAGAGAACCTGCCAGGGGCTGAGTTGCTGGCAGAGCCACAGTGGCCCCTTCTTTTTGGAGGGCAGGTTGGAAAGGGAGGCAGAATGTGGTGATACGCCACCCTGTGCATTATTTCCAGCTCTTTAGAAGAACTTTTATTTTTACAGTTATAGCTCCATTTTGGATTTGCTGATATTAAATAAGTGGCTAAGTAAATAAATACATAAAGCAAACATGGCTCCACCCCGGCCCCCAGGACTGAGTCTGGGAAGCAAGAAACTGAGTTTCTAGAGAACTACGCCTCCTCTAGGCTGCGGTTAGTTTGTTTCTGTCTGTATGTGAGGTACATTTTGCCATGAGATTATCCTGTGAACTGCGAACTTCTTTCTAAATTGCACCTGATTCTCATCTACTAACTCAGCCTCATGTTTTCATCCAATATTGATATTTCTATGATGTACACCCTTGCCACTCATGTCGTGGGCCACACACCGGCATCGTAACAGCACCTGGCAGCAGGGTTGTCAGGGACAGTGTAGGAAATTCTAATTTAACTGGGCTTCCAGCCTTTCTTCTCTCTAGACCAGGCTTCCACCTGGGACCTACCTTGACCTGAGGAATCAGAATTGGTTGCAAAATCCCAGAGGCACTAGTCTTACTTGCCTCCTGAGAATTTAGCCTCTTACTTTTTGGGTCTGCTGACAAAGTCTGATCTCACTTTTGTACCAGATGCAGATGAAAAAGGAATCTGTCAGCAAGGTTGGCCTGTGTGTTGCCCCCATCAGAGTTTTGCAATACATTCTGTTTGCAAACCGGCACACTTTTCAACCTGGGCACACAGGGCACCACCACTCCCAGCCATCCATCGGCCAGAGCTGGTCCTGCGTGCTGAGTCCTGGCCACTGAGAGAAGACGCCAGACTGCGTTAATTGCTTGCTGGGTGGTGTGGGAGGACGGGCGGGGTTACCATCTCGCCTTTGATCAGCAGGGAGAAGTAAAGGTTTTACTTACATCCTGCTTTGTCTTTGCACAGGCCGAGAGCCGGGGATCCATTTCAGGCTCTCTCTTTCTTCCTCGTATTCTGTTACTGCCTACATTCCGTGGCCCAGGGCTCTGGGGGGGAAACCAAATGCTCTTTGTGGTACACCCACATGACAGGCTTCAAAATGGAAACAATATTTAAGTTAAACCTGGAAGATCAAGTTTGCTCAAGTCTCGCAACACAGGGAGCTTTTGAAAACGTCAGCAGCAGGTCCACGTTTGATGGGGCGAGGCGGGCAGTGATGGAGAAACGAGGCCCTGTTAACAGCCGCCAAGTCCCCAAGTGGAGGTCAACATTTCACTTTCTTCCTTCTAAATAATGAGGATATAATAATGTACTGGACAGAGCCTTGAGAGTGACAAGGTGTCTTTATAACCACACTCCTCTTCAATCTGCAAAATAATGCTTTAGGGGGAAAGGGGGCAGAAAGTGGAGCTCATGAGCCTACATTACTGAGAAGGCACAACCCAGCAAACAACTTTGAAGAGTAAAACAAACCCAAGATGATTCCCTCAAGTGGCACATTTCCTGACTCCTGAAACAGTGCTCTTTCCACAGCTCACAGGGTCTCATTTGGTTGGTTGCCCAAAACTACTCAGACCTCAATAAATCCTCACAGAATTTCAGAGCTGAAAGAAACATAAAAAGATTCATAGGATCCTAAGGTGGGAAGTGCACTAAAAGGGGGCCTGCCCCATTTGCCTGTGTCTTCTTGGAGCCACGGCTGAGGGATGGTTTGCTGCGTGCCAGGCCCTGGGTAGAGGGCTTCGTGTGTGGCATGGCATAGCCTCCTCACGTCAACTCTGTGAGGCAGAGACTAGAAAGAGGAGGCTGAGTCTCACAGAGGCTGGGCTACTCAGTCAAGGTCACGGAGCTAGTATGTGGCCGAGCCGGCTAGTGTGAGTCCAGATGCTGTCCTTTAACCACTAAACTTCACACCCTCAGCTGGAGGGGCACGGCGGCTGGATCAGCATCTACGGCGCACTTCCGGTAAGCAGGCACGGTGGCAGGCGCTTTTAGAAACTCACACCACCACGAGGCAGAAACTAGCAGCGTCTCTGCATTGCAGAGGAGGAAACGCAGGATTGAGCTTACGTAACTGGCCAAAGGTCACGGAGGAGCTGGGATTTGAACCAGGATTTGACTGTAGCTGGAGCTCTCAGTCACTGCATAAGCCCAGACAGCTTAGATGTGCCGGTTCCTGTGGCAGGGGTGTGTCTTTCCCGGTCCACGTTTCCTCTCCCCCGTCACCAGGCAGGCGTCATCCTTCAGTACTCCACTTCCCACATCCTGGCTGCCACGCTCTCCTTCCATGTCGCCCTCCAGGAGGCATGCAACGATGTTTTCAGAAAGTTCATTGCCTTTGCCTCCCTCACAAGAAAGCCCTGCTCCCTCCAAAGCAGTGCGGAAGTGGCTTCGTGGCTATAAAATCTGTGAGGTTGCTTCGGTTGGTGGGTTAAATTTTGGTCATGTTCTAAGTCAGTTCCAGAAATCCTCCTGGGCCATGCCTTTAGAGAATATCTGGGCATAGACCAGTGGTTCTCAACCAGGGGTGATTTTGCAAGTCAGGGGACATTTGGCAACATCCAGAGTCATTTTTGCTGGTCACAATGGGGGTGGGGGCTGTGTTCTAGTGGCATCTAGTGGCTAGAAGCCAGGGATGCTGCTAAACATCCCGCAACACACAGGACAGCTTCTCTTCCACCCTCATCCCCAAAACAGCATTCAGTCACAAATGTCATTAATGCTAAGGTTGAAAACTCCTAGCCTAGAGTGTGCCCTCCAGAGGCAAACTGTCCGCGTACAAATTCCAGTTCTATGGTGCGCTAGTTCAGCAGTCTGGGCGACTTTCTTAAACTCTCTGGGGTCCAGTTTTCTTATCTGCAAAATGGGACTAATAACAGTACCCACCTCCTGGGTTTTGCCTAGAGGACGAAATGAGTTAGTGTGTGGTGAGCCAAACGCACCCGGGACAGTCACTATGCTATTTCCACAGCTGGAGGTCAAGAGCCTGCTGTGAGCTGCAGGAGTGGCTGCTCAGTTGTACTCGGCCGCGCTTTCAGCTGCGGCAGGCGGTTTGGGAGGTATGAATGACTGACTTAGGCACCTACCGTGTGCACAAATGGCAGTGTGCAACCTGGAAGGAAACTTGTGTTTTAAAGTAAAATCAGGCAGAATAGATAATTTAGGCCACCCCCTCTAAAACTTTAAAAGTGCTCAGAAATTCCCTTTGAAATCTTTTCAAAGGTCTTTATGTATCTATGCAGCTAACATTTACATCAGTCTTACAACATGCCAGACACTTTACAAAGATTAATGGATTTAATCCTCAAAACAACCTTACGAGGTGGGTAATACCTGCCCTTTCCTTTGTAAACAAAACCACTTCTCCGGAAAGTCTGGGGCCCATGATGGTCAGTTTTCAGTGTCAGCTTGGCTGGGCTAGAGTTCCCAGTTATTCAGTCAAACACTAATGTTTGGTGTGAACACTGGGTGTTGTCGTGAAGGTATGGGGTAGAGGCGCTTAACAGCTATAATCAGTTTTCCTTAGGTAAAGGAGATTATTCTCCATAATGTATGTGGGTCTCAGCCAGTCAGTTGGACAGGAAGGCCTCAAAAGCAAAACTGAGGCTTCTCTGAGGATGAAGAAATTCTCCCTTAGGACTGTAGCGTCAATTCCTGCCTGAATTTCCAGCCTAGAGGCCTGCTCTACAGATTTCAGATTTGCCAGTCTCCATAACCAATTCCTTGAAATTACATGTTTACATATAGGTTTAGGTTCTGTCAGGGCCCAAGATCAATCAATGCCTTCTTAAATATTCACTCAATATTACTCTTTTTCCTATTACACTTTGGCTATTATCTTCCAGTAGGCTCCCCAACCCTTTCCACAAGCACAGGCATTTTAGCAGCCTGACATAGGCTTTTGTGGGCTAGCCTGGACACCTACCATAATGTATAACATATAATATACAGTATTTCATATGTAGCATATACTAAAAAATACATGCACAATATATCATATAGTATATAATACATTACATATATATCACTATTTGATTTTCCAACCATGAGTCAGCTGACATACAAACTCTTAGAACTTAAACCATTTTGGCAGAGACTATGGCATGTAGTTTAAAAGCTGGGTCTGAAGAACTCCTAGTTATATGGTGGCTGGTGGTGGCCATGCAATATTGAAGAAAGAACATAGGATGTGGTAGTGAATGACAGAACTGGGCTCCAGCCTGTACTCCCCACCTTCTAGCCATGCATGACTTAATTCCTCTGTAAAATGGGGTAACCTAAGAACAACATGTTGGGGGTTTTAGAAGACTAAGTGTAGCCACATGTGGACAAAGGAAGTGTTCAGTAATGGTTGCTCTCCACTCCTTAATGGGTTCTACTCATTGTCATAACTTGGATTCCATGGCTATGGGGCTCGTGAGACTCCATTTGGCTCTGTTTGTTGACTACAACCCTATAAGCCAATGTGGTCGGGTAACTTTCCTATTTTTCCTTTCGTTTCTTTGTGTGCTACCCATTTTTGCCTCTGGTCCTGCTGTTCAGGCCATACCAAATGGCCCTCTGCTTTCAACATCAGCCAGATGAATTGCCCATGGACCTATTTCTACACAGCCTCTATGGCAAAATAAATGAGGCAGTGTGAATGTGCTCTGTGCTGGAGTGCAGTCCTTGAAGGCAGGACCGGGCTGCGATTCTTATCACCAGCACCTTACACTGACAGAGAATTAAAAATATCCTTTACTTCAGTAAAATTACTCAATCAGAACAGGGACCTTGGCCGTCTAGCTCCTGTTGAATAGCATATAGTAGGTACTTAATAAATATTTGTTGAACTCATTGCTAAACAGACGAGTGTTAGTTAAGTGCTACATAATGAGGTGTGCAGTGTTTTTCCTCCCAGTGTCTTCTTTCATTTCTTTTCAAATAATCTGAATAATTTGTAGGCAGGAGTATGAGAGCTTAGTTTTTAATCTCATCAACAAAGGACCTTCCAAAGAGGAGACATTCCTTTGGTCTTGGCTGTTGGCATTTCAGATGTAATTACATTTTTCACCCTAAAATTTCCTAATGAGATTAAGAGTTACACACAAAGTCTATATAACCCTCTGCTCAGAAGTTTGCACAGGGAGCTCTGCCCACTTTTCATTCGATTTCTGAGAGATGGCAGCTGCTGGCAACCATGAAACATGAAACACAAAGGGCTCCTAATCTCCTGGAACCTACCCTGCTTGCACAATTCCTTGCGAGCCTCTCTAAGAATACGCCAAGGCTTGCAAGCGTGTACACGCTCTTCCGCAGGCAAAGAAGATGTGATACTGCCTTTCTCAACAAGCTGTGTCCAATATTTCCTTTATCTACCCTGGATCAGCCAAGATAAGAGAGTACAAACTTCTAGGAAAAAGGCGGCTCTAGCATTTTCTTTGTAATTTCACTTGCTTTATGGGCTCTGTCAGAGTTTCTCCTGACTTCAAAACATGGTGATATTTCTTGTAACGGCTGAAAAGTTTTAAGCTTCTTTATGTATCTAATTCCAACTGGTTATTAACTATGCTAGTTTATTGGGACCGTGCGCTGAGAGCATTTGAATTTGTGGGCCTATGTTATTTGTTCCCTAGACCGTTTGCCTGATGCTAGCAGAGTTATATCCAACCCATTCCAAGCAGGGGACTTTTGGCCCAATGCGTGAAGAACCCCAGGGAGAATGGATCTGTCTGTTCCTTTGATAACATGCGCCAATGCACGGTAGTAACTGGGCAGACTGGCGCTCCGTGCCCAACCTGATTCAGGAAACATCAGTCAATTAAACACTGAGCTCTTTTCATACACAGTCAATAACTGATAAATAATTGCAGGCGGGTATCAGTAGAAAGGAAAATAAAAACCAGAGCTAGTGTTTATTCAGGGCTTACCATACCGGCACTGGGCTGGCACTCTGTAGCATTACCTCAGTTGATCTTCACAAGGACCCCATGAGGGAGGTAGACTTTCCCCCACCCCCATATTCCAGATGAAAACACTGAGGCTCAGAGAGACTGAATAATGTGCCCAAGGTCACACAACTGGTGAGTGCAGAACCCGCACTGTTAACTCCCACATGCAATATATTCATGCAAAAGGGAAGAGACCAGAGAAGGGGTGAAAGAGGGAGTGAGGAGAAGGGTGGGGAGAGGGCCTGGGTGGGGAGCCTGAAGACTGAAGAAGAGATCTAAAGGAGTCATTGTGGGGAACACAGCGGGAATCAATAGACAGCCAAGAGTCCCACTGAGCAGCATGGGCTTTAGACACCCCTGGGTTGGAATCCCATCCCTGACATTCCCCCCGTGTGACTCTGGGCAAGGAGCCTCCCCTCTCCGTGCCTCTCAGTTTCCATCTGGAAAATGGGGATAATAGTGGGAGCTACCACAGGGCGGAGACGTGAGGGATGACTAGATGACCGATGTGGAGTCTCTTAGGGCAGGAGGTTGCAGACAGCAGTCCGCGAGCTAAGTACGGGCGACTCTCTAAAGCCCACAAGCTAAAAATGGCTCTTACCTTTTTAAACAGATTTTAAACAAAATCACGAGAAGAAGATTTCACGGCACGTGAAAATGATATGAAATTCACATTTCCGTGTCCACAAATAAGGTTTCTGCTGGGAAGCAGCCAGGCTCATTCGCTTCTGTCCTTCAGGGCAGAGCTGAGCGGCTGAGGCAGAGTCCGCCTGTGGCCTCTGCAAACGACAGCCATGCAGCCACACCTCGACAGCGTGTCAGTGCCGTGCGGATAACCTATCTGTGTGAAAGTTACGCATAAAATATCACTGCCAGCATTAATGGATGAACATTTGCAAATGATGACTGGGAATGCTAACGCTGAATTCCAAACAAGCGAAATGTTATGCCCACCCGCCCCCACCAAAAAATAGTAGACCTGTATTACCAAAAAATTGCACTTGTTATTATTATGAATTTCACCAAAAAATGTGTGAAAATGTATTTTCTCTCTTGTTATGCAAATATATATTAATATATTAAGATCCTTGCTTTTGCCTCTTAGCCCACAAAAACTAAACTATTTGTTATCTGGCCCTTTACAGAAAAACTCTGTTGAACCCTGATTTAAGACTGTGCCTAGCGTGTGGTAAAGAGCTCAGGGAAGGAAACGCTAACTCTCACCATTCCCAACTCCATCGACTGCACTATTTCCATCACAGAGACAAAGTGCCAAATTCTCTTTTATATGTCTCATTCTTATTGGACACTAAATGCAGATCTGCCCATCAAGTTCCAGGTAGGTCCAGGGCAAAACAAAGTTGCCCAACCAAGTAAGGAAAACGAAAGCCTAATGGTGGCACTGCTTCGTGCTTTCTCCTTTACAGGCTCACTCGTCTCGGTGTAGGGCTCTGCAGTGCTTCTAGTTCATCACCTCAAACAATGCTTGCAGCTCCCCGTGCTCCGGCAAACGGCCCATCCTGAAGACCAAAGAGAAGGCAGGCTGCAGCAAGCCTTTCCCAAATATCTTGGGGAGTCTAATTCTACATGAGGGTCTGGTAAGAAAAGGGTCCCTAAGCAATAAGCCTGTCATACCGGGCAAATCCTCTCTCTCTCCGAGTGTGACCGTTGGCCTGAGGACACTGGCCTATCAAAGGTTCTGAGAAGGACTGCAATAAAAAATCTGATTTAATTCTGTTTAGCCTAGTTTTTCTCAGACTTACTGGAGCACAGAAACCTTTTAATGTTTTTAAATAATGCAGTGGAAGGAGCAGTTGGCCAAGAGTCAGCTGTTCAAAATTCATCTCTGAATTTACCCGAATCCTATCTCTACAGCCCTGGGCAAATCTTGACTTTTTGAACTTCACTTTCTTACTCTGTAAAACAGGCATAGTGCCATCTGCCTGCCACCCTCATCAAGCTGTTGGGGAATCAGGTGGTATCGGGGACTGTCTAAAATGGAAAGGGAGCTATGTGGGTGAGACAGAAGCTAGAGAAGGGGTAAAGTCAGCTCTTAGGCGTTCCCAGATGATGAGTGGACAAGTCAGAGAGCCCTAGGGAGGCTTCCCTGAGCTCGGTGTTTGTGGGAGAGTGGTGACCTGTGGAAGGGCAGATGGAGAGAGCCTGTCCTTCCCTGTGCCTGGGGCCCCTGCCCAAGGTGAGAGTCACGCCATGGAAAGACACCGAGGCTACACACAGCTACGGCGTGGCTCCAGTGGGTGGGAAGCCCGAGCCTCGAACCAGGTGCTCTCACTCACCCACGAAGCGCGGCGACCGTTTAACAGTCTCGCCTCCGCAAACATGTTACTGCATTTGTAATTTTGTAAAAATAATAACACGGAGAAAATTCAGCTGGCGCGTCTCAGCTTGCACCCTCACACACAGTCACCGCCTTATCTGACAGATCAGATTTCGCCCAGTCCCAAGCCTATTGTATAAGGAGGGACAATGATTGCTCTTTGGCCCTGGAACACTTCCTCATTCTCCCTTTCTCGTTTCCACATTCCGTGAGAGGGAAGGACAATTCTTTTCTGTGGCCAATTGTACTGCATGACCCGTGAGCCTGAATAGTCTTTCAGGTCAGCTGGGGGAAGTGCTGTTACCCGCTCCCCTCACAAGAAAATGGGCCGTTCTCTAATTTCCAAGCATGTCACCTGCCTTTAGACAAAGAGGGATGAAAAGGATTTTCTCTAATATGCTTTACATCATGCTCCCCAGCTAGTGCCCCAACACCAGGGGATACAAATTCACAAAGACAAATGAAAACACCAACCAATGCCAACAGAGGCCAAGAGTCCCACAGGCAGGATCTACTCACAACCCAAGGCCACGCGGCAATGGGGAGACTCCATTTTTAATCATAGCTTTTCTCCTTCTCCTTTTTGTAGAGGGATTTGTACAGGAACTCCTCTCAAATAATGTAGTTCCATCAGAGATCAAGGTGTGTTGAAATCAGAATGGTTGCCGGGGCTCAGCAGAGCTGCTAATTCCACCACGCGCTGAACTGCGGACAGCCACGGGCTCCTCGGCACAGCCCACCCCCCACCCCGCCACCGCCGACAGCTGAGCGCCGGACAGCGGAGCCTCCCACCACTGCCAAGGGCAAGCCCACCGCGCAGCACCGCTCCCCTCGCCCCTGCCCCTAGCTGGCTCTCCCAACTGCCCGATGCAGAGCAGAAAGCCAAATTAGAAAAAGAGGGCACTTGAGCAATGTGGGAAGAGTAAATAACAACAATAAGAGTAGCTTTAGTTACCTTTGAAGGCTTAAGTCATCACTTAAAGTGGTGGACGCAGTGTTTGCACTTAGTCTGTGTGGCTCCGGAGCCTGGGTGCTTACCAAACACTCTGCTCCAGGGAATGCAGTTGGATTCCTGCCCCATCGAATATAGATTTAAATGACCACATCTGCATAGGAAAAATCTGGCAAGATATTACTCTGAAAGGTTAGCAGGTCTCACACTCTGAGTGAGGATTTTAAGGGAAAAAAAATCTCTTCTGATTCCTCATTAAACTTTCTATATTGTCTACAATGACCATGAAATGTAATGAAGGAGGAAAATGAAGTGGCGGCAGGCAAAGCTCAGGTTTCTTGGCGAAAGAGAGGGCTGCGAATTTTATTACAGAGCTCCATCCCATGTTGGACCAAGGTACAAGGCACAGGCAGGGGTCTACAGCAGCATAGTAGCATTTGCCGTTTTATTCTGGGTCTAACAGCTTTAACTCAAAAATGATCTCGCAAAGCTATTGTAATAACTTTCTTCCACAGCCTCGCAGGAACTGCTTCCACCTCTCTGCACGTATGCAGGGACTGGGGCACCAAGAAAATGGTTGGGGATGGGTTGAACCCCACCTGGAATGTCCACGCCCTGCCACAGGCCACAGACCTAAGAGGAGGGGGCCGCCTGATTAAGGCGCACAGAGGGACGAAGCCCAGTGGGGTCACACAGGAGCCCGGCTGGCCCTCAGGCTGTGGGAAAGCTCGTGGAGGCTGAGAACAATGGCAGGGCTCAACCCTCAGGACAAAAAGTGTGGCCCAGGGCTTATGGGGACAGGCTCTGCTTTGGGGGGATGGGGACTTGGCCCCCAGATCCAGCTCCATACAGGATGGAAGGATTTGACAGATGAGCTGCTTGGAGCAGGGCCTGGCACAGTAGAAGTTCACATGCTCTTGATCTCCGCTTGCACTTCCATCCAAAAGTCGCTGATGGATGCATTCATGTGGAGAGTGCCTTGTGGTCACCGAACAAAATGGGGACCACAGCACCTGCTTCAGGCAACCGTCTGGTAGCTTCCACGTGGGACAGCAATTTTTCAGCAGTGGTCAAATTACCTGGGAAGGTACATACAGGGGGAGGCCTGAGGATGGAGTCAAGACCCATCTGAGTGTGGCCAATGGCTTCCAGTCAACTGATGCCTCAAAGGCAGAAAGGAACAGAGCCATCCTGGTTGATACACCCACAGGTGGCCATAAGTATGTGCTAGACTTTGGTCCTGGTTTTTCTACTTTGATGGGGTTGTATGGGTGGTTGGAAGGAATACAGCTAGTGTTCCTTTTTCTGAACCACCAAGAAAATCCTGGCCTGGCCTGTTACTTTGCCCGACTAATTGGATGGCTCCCGTAACAGGCCTGTGAGAGGCATCCATTCTCTGTCTGCAAGTCTAGGCATGAGGCCTCTAAGCTTTCCCCAATCCACCTTTACATCTCCCTTATGCTTCCCCTGAAAACCCCGTATTCTGGCTGTATGTTTGAACGCTGACAGTGGTGAGAGTTTTGGATCTATATCCAGCATTATATGATACCCAGTCCTCACTTAGTGATTGCTCTTTTTGAAAACCCTTCCCATCTTCCTAGTAACTTGGGTGATCCTCTAGGAAAGAGTGTGTACGGTTTTGTGATGTTCCAAGTGTACGGCGTGATTTTATGGGGCACAGCTGGCGATGCACATCTCTCTGGCACTTGCTCACTTCCGAATTACCAAGTCGCATTTGCACCCCTCTCCCTGCTCTCACCCACAGCAGATTTTCAGACTGGATATCCCAATGTCCACTCAGCTTTTATTTTTTCTTTTAGCATTTGGTTCTCCATAGTCCTCCCACCCATTGCTATCTACGTCTCTGTTTAATTCTCCCCAGATGCGAGTGACTGGACTTCTCCGAGATTTGTTATTTTCCCTCTGTGTTGCTAACCTTCT
>PVKH010011874.1:0-17552 GCA_004027955.1 Chaetophractus vellerosus | reverse complement strand
CTTTCTTTATCTCCCTGTCCTCCATTTGCAAGCTGTCTGCTTTGGTTCCAGTCCAGACTCCAAAACACAAAGCTCCTTCTCACGTTCAGGCTCCAGGCTTTTCACCATTCCTGAAGGAACCCTCATTTTCTTTCATTGTAGCTTCTAACCTACGGAGAAGGGAGGGAGGCTGCCTGGAGTTCCTTTTATATTCCTCCCCTACCAAAAAAAAAAGTTTCATTTTTAAGCACGCGTCTGGGATGGGGAAAGACCAACCAGTTGGGGCTTTCTCCCAGAGCTCCGGGGGGCTGTGTCTGAGTGTCTGTGTTTGCTGTTTGGTTTGCTTTGGTTTTGTTTCTGGAGGTGGCTTGCAGGGTTTTGGAGGAAGTGACTAGTTTGGTTGAGAGCTGGGAACTGAGTCAGGTAAGCCTGTGTCATGTTGTAACTCCACCAGAAAATGGAGGAGAGCAGGTTTCCAGGAGACAAAGCTGAGATGAGAAGTGTTTATAAAATTATGGATGTCTCCATTTTGAAGCCCTGCTGGTGATGGCTGGAGGAGGAGGCTTGTCTGCCTACTCCTTCTCCCTTGCCAGAGGGAAATCTTGTGGTGGCTCCTCACTACCTCTTCATTATGAAAGGAAATGAGGGGCTTTTAAGGTTTGCTCAGATTTTTCTCCCATGAAAGGGGTGCTTTCACAAGTTAGGGAGACATTTGTCTCCATTTTAAAGTAAACTTTTGGAGATTTTTTCCCTCTTTTGAGTGGCCCTGAAGGGTTTTGACCTCCTTCAGGGAAGAGGAGGCAAGACCTTAAACATTTCCACGGAGGTCCACTGAGGTCTTCATAAACTGCTCCAGGTCTCCTGAAAGTCACCAGGAAATATTATTTCCTCATTGTGAAGATGGTGGTGGCTGTACACTGAGATTCTGAGGTTCTGGGGCTTGATTATCACCATGTTTTGGATGTGTACCAAGACTTTATTGTCTGAATTGGGTTGATTTCTACAAACAAACAGATCCTGCAAGATCTCAGAGGAACTCCAGGACAGACATCCATTTCTTGAAGGAGGTTCTACATTTCTCTTCATATTCCATTTGTCTGTTAGGTCTTCCTTTAGTTCCTTTGTTTCCCCTTCCCCTTCCATTCAGTTATTTTTTTTCAGTGTGCTCAAGTACTGTAAGTCTTCAGAAATATCAGTACGTCTTCTTAACAATGTCACTATGGAAACAAATTTTTAAAATGTAATGTCTGTCAAGAAAACCTTGTGTCCAGGTATCTTCACCTTTTTCTTGGGGAGCAATTTATTAGTCTTGTAGGAAGACATTTTGTGGGGATGATTTGAAAAAGGACCTAGTCCTACCCTAGTCCACACACATTGATTGGAGCTCTTACAGATTAGTTCTAAAGAGTGTATGTAATTGGCCCAAGGAAAGAACTGAATCCTGAAATGCTTCAGGAATTTATAAAAGCCACCCAAGAAGATGTTGATTTTCCATTAGGTAAGGTAGCCATCTTGAGGAAGAGGGAAGATGTTGGAAGAATTTTAGATGCACTATTGAAGATAGATGAGGAGGGCTCCACGGTGGAATGAAAACTTGGAGGAGATACAGAACCAATTAATATTATTCTAAGGAGGCTGATTGGATCTTGTTTGCAACCAAAGAGAACTATAGAAAGGTACCAGCTTCAAGAGAAATAAGGAGCACATTGGTGAGCGACTTATACCAGCTTTTTTTCTTGCTCTGCTTTCTCATTATGTATCAGGTTTTTGTGTGTGTATACAGTTCCTTATGTCTACAGTATTTTTGTGCATATTAAGTGGTTTTCTATTCCAGATGTGATTATATTCTGTTGAGTAGCTGGTAGCAGTGCCAGTCAGTAAATTCACAGTGCTGTATATGACAACACCATAGTTTTCAAACCAAACTGTTGTGTCGTTAATTGAGGGTTATTGTTCTTTTGAAGGGTGTGAAAGGAGAGAGGAAATACATGGTTCTTTAGCTGATAATTGTCCATGGTCAATGAAGTAAAACCTTGTTTGTGCAGACGAAGATGTATGGTTTTCAAGGTTTCTAGTTGATGTGTATGCTCATTTAAAAATGCTTCTGTTCAGATCTCTGCTTCTTTATTAAAAACCTAGGCCTCTCCAAGAATACTTGAAAAAATCTTACTTGGAATCATACCATTCATTATTCAGAATTGGATTTGTTCTCTTTTGATACTACTGCTTTTGCTGAGAAGTAGAATGTCTTCAATGTTGTATTTAAATTTGCTAATGCAGATATGGGTGCTATATGTTCAAACTGGGAATTTCAAGTGCAATGGAATAAAAAGTTACTTGGGAAAGTAATTACTGGATAATTTTACGTCCAATTAACCATATATGTTTATGTAAACATATATACTTTATACATTTATCTTGGAACAAACTTCCATGAAATTTTTGTTGTTGTTGTTGACACCCAGAAAACTGGTTAATTTGCTTGTTTCAGTGGGAAAGAGAATCTGACAAGCTGTTTGTCAGGCCAGGAGTTTGACTTGCCTCATTTTTCACTTTGTGACCAAATGTTTTGGAGTCCTTATGGACATTTTGAGAGTCGAGCTTTTCTGGAGGGGAAAAAAGTAAGATATCTAAGAAGCATTTTGGAGTTTGAGAATATGTTCTAACTGAGGCACATGCATTTTTAATATCCTTTCATCAAAATGGAAAGCACCATAATAGTTTAATGACAGGGTTTCTTGAATTTTTCTAGATATGCACATTTGAATTGGTTGAGGATTTTGGATTAATGATAATGGGAAAAATAAAAAGAGTGTCAAATTGAACATTCTCATTTGAAGTCAAAGCTCTGAGATCCTTTTTGTTTTTTGACAGTGGGTTGATGAGGCCCGTTATGCAAATTTTTGCCATCGTTCCAAGGTATCACAAAGAGAAATACATGTGCACTGTGAGATACACTGCCCTAAAAAGATTCTTGATGTGTCTTTGCATTCCATAATAGTTTTCATATTGGGTTCATGTTAATCTAATTCATTCATCACATTCTCCGAGAACTTGTTTTTTTCTCTACTCTTTGGAGTTGGAGACAACTTTTAGAGGGAAAAAAAACAACAACCCTAAAAACTAGGTATATTCTTCCTAATGAGTCTTCCGGAAGACAGTAGGGGGGAAAATCCAACTCTGCTAATGGACTTTAGAGCACTTGTGGTCAATTTTCTTCAAAGAAAGGAATGGTAAAATTGCTTTGGGAAAGAGTCCTGTTTTCTATTTGATAGGATCTAGTCTATCTTGAATTATATACCTTGGTGTTGAGATTTCTTGGTTAAGGTAACCTGGTTTTCTTGTGTGTGTACCTTTATGAAGACTGAAGTTCATTGCTTCATGGGACAGAGAATTGACAAAGCTGTATTGAATGTTTCAACTTGATGATTGGAGACCATAGATGCTATTTCACAATGCCACAGTCACAAATGTAGGAAGGAAATATTATAAATAATGAACTCAGCTTGCAAAGGATCCAGCATGACTACTTAATCGGATGGTTGATATATGGAAACTAAGAACATTAGAAAGAAGAGGGGAATATATTTCCAAAGTCTAGCACTAAAATCCAGTGAACTGGGAAAAAAAAAAACCCAAAACCAGCCTCTCCATGTATGCTGCAAAAGAAAGTATATCTTTTGAAGTTCACATACTTATGAAGTTGATAGCTTTGAGAGGAGCATTAGCTTAGTGTTGATGACCTATTAATTGATTATGAGAAAACAGAGAGGAGAGGAGATAATGCTAGTAGAAAATTCCTCTCCTTGTGTGATATGCTAAGACATCTGGCAGATGTTATGTTGGGCCCTAAGGAATGGACAGTTTAATTTTAGCCCTAGCAAGGAAATGGGAAGTTCTAAGCTCTTTTAATAGCACAGTCTTAGTTTGGGGAAGGTTGCTTAAAAAAAATAAGAAAGAAAGGAAGAGAAAGGCATTTATTGTAATATGATAGAACTCTACAGAGCAGGAAGCTTAAGCTGAGGTTTTGGGGTGATGGACAAAAATATTGATTCCCAAGTAGAAATGAACATAATAACTATTTTAAATTGACATACATGTACACCTTAATATTAGGTATTTAATATTCACCAGTAAGAACTTCTAGTTAAGAAATGAGTTGTTTTGTAGAGTTGGGGTATATTATAGTACTTCTTATAACTTGAAGGTGCCTTAGAGAGAGCCTATACTTTAGTCACCTTCCCACTCCCCTGCCCCTTCCCATTTTACTGAAGAGGAAACTGGCATAGAGACATGAAGTGACTTGTACAAAGGCAGAAAGGTCAGTTGTAACAAAGCCAGGCCTAGAACTCAGGTCTGCTGACTCCCAGCCCAGTGCCCTTTCCACTACCCACAGCGTTTGATTATAGCTAGTTGTGAAACACCAACTGTCCTCTCCAGAGTACGAGGCCCTCTGAGAAGCTCTGTAACATACTGTAGTGAGGCAAGACTCTTGATTGTTGTTAGTTGAATTTTGCGTGCTAGGGAACCCAGTGCTGAGCCTGGTTTCCTTGCTAGAGGTCGATTTTCTTCCTCTCTGACTTTCACTCAGGTTTCTGTTACTTGGGTTTGTAACTGTGCTTTTCTTTAATTTAAAATTTCCTGTTCTGATCTCTAGCGCTCCCATCCAGGGCTTGGGACTCCTTTTCAATGCCGGTCTTGGGAAGTTTGTCTGGGTCTATTGCAATTTATAAAAGTGCCCACAATTGGACTCTGAGGATCTATTTTGCAATATGGAACAGATTTAAATTGGCTTCTTTCAGAGATGCCATTTTGTAATACTGATGAATGGCCTGGCCTAGAGAGTGAAATCCTGTCTGAAACTGGTGATTTTCCAGATTTTCCAGACTCATCCAAAAATATAACCACTGCTTATCTTCCTAGAGTCCATTTCTCTCTTAGAGACCAAGGGCTAGCTATTTCCCATTCCCCAGCTTACATAAAGTCATCCTTAAAATGACTTTTTAACCACACAAGCAGCATTGAACTGGGAGTGATGGCACAGCTCTCTAGGAAGAGTGACCTGGGTGTCCATTTCTGTCTCCTCTTGAGCAAGTGAAAGTAATTTTGTACAGAAGAGTGATGTTTGGAAGTTTCCACATTTTCTAAGCTTTTTCCAAACTCAAGCATAAATTCTAATCCAGGAGGCAGTCTGAAGAAGGTAGTGTTGGATGTGGACCTCTGGCAGAAACACAGTTAACGCTGTAAACAGTCGAACCTCAGTGTGGCACTCCTCCAAATGAGTTGACTGTCGAAAATAAAATGTTCCAGAAGAACTGGGAGAACAGGAAAGAAGTTAAAGCAGCATGGTTTGCATGCCAGTACTGAAAGAAGAGAAAAAAAGTTGGGGTTGGGGGGGAGGGATTGAGAGAAGAGAAGATAATCAAAAGTTGAACTCTCTCCTAGATTTATAAGACCCAGGAGGAGAAGTTTCCAAATGAGGGAAAATGAATTTTTATGAATTTAGATTGTTTTTGCATTTTACTAAGAAGCTCTTTAGGATCTTTTGTCTCCTTGAACTTTGTGCCTGGAGAACTACACACACTGATAAATGGATGGTTAATTGGAAGAGCTTTGGGTTTACATTTTCTGCTTGGAAATGCTATCACAGAATTTGCCTTCTTCTGATAGCTCCTGTCTTTATTGATGGAAGCATACATGATTTCTTAAGTCTGTGTGGTCCCAACACAAAGTTGATTTTTCGGGGCTTGGGAAGACAAGACGTAGAGTGGTGTGGTGTGAGAGGGCACTACTATTGTGACCTACAGATGCATTAACTTTCACTTCTGGTGAGCAGAGTACTTAGTGTCTTCAAAGCAATCTTGCCTAATTCCTAGCTGGAGACATTTTTCTTGAGTTATTCTTGGATGGAAGGCTTCTTTTTGTGCCAGGTCATGGGTATTTTGGTATCGATTTCCTTGCTTTCATGTGTTTGCTTGCTCAGTTCACTGTGCATTGCTTCTGGATATTAATACAGTATTTTTGCTCTGCCTGTTCATATCTTACCCCAACTTCATTCAGAGAGTAGAGCCTGCTCTCGGGGGTGAAGGAAAGGTTGGTAGGTACTTATCTGTTCAATAAATAAATACTTGAAGATGAGGACTGTTTAATTCAGGAACATATTTGCCAGGCTTTCGAGTGGACTTTTAACAAAAGCCTATGCAAAGGAAAGATGGGGGAAATTCTACTATAAACCAGTGGATCCTGATTAAAATGTTTTAGGATCACTTAGTAGGAAATGAAGCATTTGTCCAAGGTGAGTAAGCAAAGACTTACCTTTGGATTCAGATCGGTTTGAGCACAAAAGGAGCTGGAGGCCCAGTCGAGACAACTGTGTCAGAAGTAATTAAGCCCGGGATTTGTGGAGAGGCTTATCCGCCACAGAGCTCAGCTGGGGAAGGCCAAACTTGCTCCCTAAGCCCTTGTCTGGCCAGTTGAACCAGAACACAAGCTAAGGTCTTCAAATTTTGGAATTCTTCTCTTCCCTGTTCAGATTTAAGAAGGTAAAGTTATTATTCTTCAGTTTTGCTCATATCAGCTGAGTGCTTCTCTCTTGCGCTGGGAGATGCCAGAGCCAGGGAGGTGGGGGCTGATTTCCTCTGAGGGAGCCTTCTCTCTGTTAACATGGCAAATGTGCCTATAACATTGTACTTATTACTCAGAAAATAATTGTGCAGTGGCACAATGTGGGATACTCGAAAGATGTTTGCTGCACAAAGGTTCCAGTACTCACCTGCAGATTAAGAAGTGGGTTTCTAAACCATCTCATTTCTATTGCTAATGAAAAGCTTTGGAAGGGACCTGTGAATTAGAGCTCCAGCTGCTATCGTGGTAGGGGAAGTTGGGCCTTGAAAGGATACGCGGATTAGCCCGTCAGAAAAGCAAACAGTAGCATCAGCACAAGTAGAAAATAGACAGGGTTGTTAAGCTAACAGAAAAGTAGGCTGAAGCATTGCCATAATTATGTGGTGGAAATTTGCTGGGAAGGAGAGACTGTTTGGGTGGGAGATGGAAAAGAAGGAGAAGAGAGGCAGGGAATGATTGATAAGTCAAAATAGAAGAGGTCTGTCCACTGGGAAGAGCCTAAGGGAAGAAAAAGGCATTGCTTTTACGAAAACAATAAAGCAAGTGAGAAAAGACCTTGTAATTTGGTACCTATTGCTTGTGAAATATGAAGACTTGTGCTCAGGCCCACTTTCTTTGGTCAGGCCCTATTGTGAAAAATAGAATTGGGCTTGGAAGACAGTTTCTGTGACTTTGAGGTTACAAATACAGCCTCTCTGATAAAGGATTCGTGGAAACTTGAGGGAAGTGGTTAAAATAGGCCTAGGTGGAGATTTTCCTGGAAAATGAACGAAGTAGAGACTAGAGCACAGTAGAGAATAGCTGCATTATTAATGGGCAGAAAATGTGATAGTCCTCTCTAAAGTTATCATAGAGCTTCTTACCTACACTCTGGGCCATTAGAAGAAATGAAGAACAAAGACATGCCTATTTCCAAGGGGAGAGAAATGGACCATGGCTACCTCGTGTCCAGTTGGGGATTAAGCTGTTTGCTAGACCCAAGTGTCACAGGCTGGTCTGTCAATCCAATCGTGGCATTTTCAAATCCAAAATAAGGCTGTTGTGGTCCAGAATGTTTAGTCATTCTAATCCCTCATTACATCATCCTTCTGTGTTGTGACCTGTCATTCAAACCAGATTGTCATGGACCTGATCCAGGGGTCTCTAATTTGGGGGTAACGTTTGTACAGTTGCTTATAGACTGAAGACGGCCTAAGAGAGATACCAGCTAGAGATGATAGAAAGGTTTCAGTAACTAATCACCCAAAATTCTTTCTTGTCAGTGGTTTCTATCTTAAGTTGTCATCTCTGAAGACTGTTAATTAGTATTTAGTTGTTATAACTGGGAATGGAATCTGCATGGAAGAGACCATTGTCATTTGAATGTCAAAGTTCGGCTGCAAGAACTCTTTCCTCCTGGTTAATTGAATATAGTCCATTCTAATATTGGGTAAGAACACTGTCTGTAAGGAGAATAAATAAGATCATGTCATCAAAAAATTCTACAAACTCCTCTATTGAGTGGGAATACACATAGACATTTAACAAAACGCTGCTTCTTCTCCCAGAGTGTCTCATAGTTAATATAAATGCTAGGTAACATTTGTTTAACATTAATATGAACCAAGGAAAGTTCATATGGATGAGGAAACTGAGGTTTAGGGCAGTAATTTTGACCCAGGGTTGACAGGACTTTAAAGTGAGGGAGCCAGGATTCACACTTTACACGCTGGGGGACTGTCTCCAGAGAAGTGGTTCTCAGCTGGCAGGACCTGGCCTTTGGTTATGACTTAGTGTGCTAATAGCTTATGTTCCTGACAGTTTATCTCTTTAGTTGCTTATGCCAGTTGTGTATCCTGGTGTTCTGGAAGGAAATCTGAGCGTAATGGAAAGTTAATTGTTATATATTCGTTGATATGAGATGTAACTTATTGTAATAGCTTGACAAAGTGAGTTTTAACTAAAGAGTACCCTCTTTTTGTCCTTCTGAATTATAGAGGATATACGGAAACAAAGCAAAAGACCATGTAGGGGGCACTTTACAGAGAATAAATATTTTTAGATTGTACTGTATCAAGCTCAGTAGTGTAAAGTTCTTACAAATGCAGATTTTTACAAAAGAGCACCTGCCTATTATGGCAGAAAGGTTCTCTGTGGACTTTTTTTCTTTTAAGCAGCAAAAGCGTTTTACTCCTTTCCTTCTTAGGGCTCCTTTTGAAAGTCTCAGTGTCTTGTATGGGCCCTGCTTATTGTAAGCAGGAGAAATGTTTTCTAAAGTTACACAGACAGATGTATTTGAGAATGAGTTCCATTGTCTAGGGGTCATTTCAGGAAAATGGGGCAGATGCTCCTAAAAGTGTGGGTGCTAGGACCCCCACCTCTCCCTTAGTGATCATCATGGAGACATGATGAATGTTCTGGTTTCATTTGCTTCTCCTTGAAACATCACAGTACAGTAAGGAAGCTCCTGTTCATGGATGACCACAGATGTCCTTAATAGACTAACAAGCTGTACTAAGGGGGATGGAGGAGGTCCAGATATCCCTAAGATACCAGGACAGTAGCTTTTCTGTAGGACAGGCGGGTGGGCATTAATTGCTGAATAGACTCTTCAGCCTGAAGCAACTGTTGATGGTTTTATAAAATCTTAACTTTGCTGTGGAGCTGTCCAGTTGATCTCCTGTTCCCAGACAGACCCATGCCTAAAACCTAGGAGGATAAGCAAGTGTCCTAAGTAAAAAGTATTCCAGAGAAGGTCCAGAGTCATCCATTTTTACCTATCATTCACGTCGTTATCTACCAAACAAACAAAACCACCGTTTTCTTAGATAAATGTCTTTAATGGGGAAAAGGCTCCGAAAAAATAACTACGTAGTTGAAGAGATAAAACCAAACTTTACCAAAACATGTAGTTCTTGGGGCAGAATTTCTAATTTAGAGCAATAGGGACTCTACCCAGTAATGCCTAGTTGTCTCTTAGATTCTCCCTCAGATCAGCCTGTCTCAAAGACCAGTCCTCAACTTGTTTCTTCAGTCTTCCTCTTACTACTTTGAAGAGAAACCTACCCCTCGGGTACTGCTCTGCGAAAAGCAAAGGCGAGTTGCATCAATGTGTCTGAGGGTTCAGTGACATTCAACTGGAACTGGATGTTAAATTTCCAGCAAAAGAGGCAAGGTAGGAGAGGGAGCTTTAGAGCATGTCCAAGGAGGTAACTGTATAAACTTTATGTATGCAGGCCTGACAGAAGAACCATCCATCATCCTGAAAAGAAAAATCAGTCCCTTACATCTTCAAAGACAGATTCCATTGTAATATGAAAAAGCACATGGTGTAAATCACGTAAAATAGAACGTGCTTAAGGAAATAGAATTGCATCCTTCTACTTGGGGAAAGTTCCTATCATTTGTTCCATCTTCTCCCATGGCTTTGCTTCCAATTAGTGATTTTGGGGGACTGAGAAGTGAAGTGGTGTTGAAGAACAGATGTCAGCTGTCTCTGAAATTCACCCTTACCCCATGGTTTCAGAGTGCCTCACCCATTCCCTTTCTGACCAGTGGCTGTAGCTTGTTCATAATGAATGAACATCACCCATAGGTCCTGAAATTAGCAAGTGTTAAATGTTATTTGATTATTAGGGGGAAAAAAAACAAGGTAATCTAGTCAGTGGGCTTAATTAGGTTGTGATTGCCCAATTGCTGCTTCACGATAATTATATTCATAACCCCGTTTCTAGACATCAACTACAATTATCAAAATTGACCCCAGCACAGGTAAGTGCCAGAGACCTTATTTGAAGCAGCTTCTAAACAGTGAATTTCTGATGCTACCAATGCGTTGCTGCCAGTTCCTTTTCCTACTCCTGAAATTTTCCCACCATCTTTTCTCCATCTTAGGAGAAAGGTCAGAGACAATATTACTTTGTCTATGACCATGCACATATTGTGGAGCTTGTGTTAGTGTCTAGAGAAAAGTAAATCCTTAATTAAATCTTGAAGTGGCAAATATTACTAAAAAGCATTCATAAATCAGAAAATAGGAATCTTAAAGCATAAAATATTACAAGATTGGCTAGTCTGTTTTTCTTCTTAGCGCAGAGAACCTGTTTGGTAGATTTAATGTGATCCATTTGAGTTGATCTATTACTTATAAGGTGTAGTCTTAAAAAAGAAAAAGAGGATCATCCATGTTTAAGATGTTGCCTTATCAACATGGCCATTAAGGCCTGAGGAACATAAGGCAAGAAATTTCAACTTTATATTGCCAATTCCTTTCCCCCCAATTCAGGAAATTTTGCTGCCTTCTACTGTCAAAAGAACATGCCATTGCAGGGGACAGTGTTTATTGTCTATCTCCCAAGTGATGGCAATGATTTCTAGGAAATACAAACAACAACCTGTATCAAAAGTGGGTATGTCAGTGTGACACTCTGAATCACTGGGCCAGATTGTCGCTTGGCAGCTTTCCCTTTCTGACATGCCATTATATGGGAAAAGAATGTGCCTCAAATTTGCACACCATGGCTAAACTTCATGGTGGTGGAACTGTCTGAAGAATAAGGACTGTGGCCACCGTGTGTGTATATGTGTATATGCATGAATATATGGCCGAGAAGGCACTTATTTTTTGCTGAAGCATCAGGAGTATAGAATTCTCTTAGCATTTTGGGGTGGAAATATCATTTTCTGTACATTAGAAAATGGTGTGTAGTGGATGGAATACTTTGGAGCCACACGAGCACAGGTTGAAATCTGTCTATGGCTCTTCCCAGTTGTATGGCCTTGAATAAGTCACTTAACCTCTCTGTCCCTTGATTTCCTACCCAATAAAATGGGGACAATAATATGAATCTCTAGAAATGACAAGAGGATTAAATAAAGAATATTATTTGTATAAGGGCCCGGGTTCATAGTAGGCACTTGGAAAGTGGTAGTTTTCTTCCTTTCTCACAGATAGAGAAACTGAGGTACCAGTCTTTTCCCAGAGCTTTGCCATATTCTATTCTGGCATAATAGAATATAGCATGTTATTCATAGAATATGCCATATCTTTGGTCAGTAGGTTAATTGCTTTGTCCTTGGCCTTAAACTCAAGTTTTGAAATCCTGCCTGTTTAATTTGGAGCTGGTTTGCCTTGACTGATGCTGCTCTTGCCCATTCTCAGTAGACATTTCTAGACGGTGAACCTCTGGTCTGTTTAATTGTGCATGCAGCAGCCCTGCATTCCTCTGTGTGTGCGCATAGATGAATTTGTAAACCACCTGAGAATGATGCCTTGTCCTCTTGGACAAGTGCATTTACATGGTAACAAAGCTGATCCCAACCTTGCAGAGATATTCCCTGGAGTGTTGTGGGGGAACAAATTAGAATTCTTTGAGCTCGTTGGGAAGAAAGACGTTACACAAGTGCTCCTATTGTTTGGTGTAATTCAGGCAAAAGTGATTTGTCCAAGAAAACTGTTCTTACTGCAATGAACATACTGGCTCTGCTGTTTTATATAAATCTTGGGGGGCGAGGGGGCGGACCTTTGTTGCTTCACACGTATAGATAGCACCAAGCTGGTTTGAGGACTGTCTGTCCCATAGCTTTGCTTAGAAATACTTTTGGTCTTCTGTGTGCACATGTTTATTTTACTAGTCCATGTCTCTTTGGTCTTGCAAAAGTACTGTAATATCAGATGCTTTAAGATCTCAGGGGTAAGGAGGCTAAATTTAGAGTGTCTTCAGGGTAGATGATATTTCAAAATGTGAACTGGTATTGGTAGGGCTTACCGGGACTTGTTTGCTCCTGCCAAAAGACCACTCATCGGTGGCCCTGTTGGTGGCAGCGGTTGTTGTGGTGGTTGTCAGTGGCAAAGATGAACATGGAAAATGGTTGTTTGATCACTCCTATAGTGATTTTTCACCTTTGCAAGCAAATTACCCATGCCAATTCTTTTTTTTTTTACATTTTGAAAATTTCCAGAGAGACAGCAGTGTCAGTGGAATGTTATTTTTTGTTTAATTATAAAGAAAACTTTATAGTCATCACTTTGAAGATTTGTCCAAAGATATTAGAGGAAGAAGAAAAGAGACCATGTACTTATTTACCGGTATTCAGAGCTCTAAGAGTCTCGCAAAGAGAGATTCTTGGTCCCATAGGACTTGAGATTTAGCTGTGGGTGTGGTACTGAATGTCTTCAGTACAATAAGAAATGGGAGGTGAGACCAGAAGAACTGAAACCAGAACTTCCTAGGAAGACTGAAAGGCTCTGCGGATGAAAACGGTTTTTTTTTCCCATTTCCTTGATACTTACATGAGAGTTATATTTGGGAATGCCACCTTCATGAAGGCTCAGTTCTTTACAAGTTGTAGAACTTGGATTTATCTAACGATTACAAAGTCATAGAAAGGTAATGGGCTTCGGAGTTAAGGCTGAATTCGAACCTCTGCCTACCACTTAACTTCCTAGCTCTGTGAACTTGGGCCAAGCTCCTCACTGCTCCTGGCCTCCAATTTCTTATCTTTAAAATGGAATTCCCGCTCTGGTAAAGGTTACCAGGCATAATGTATGCAAAGCACCCAGCACCCTGCCAGGTGCCCAACAAATAGCCACCTCTGCAGTTCGTTTGCAATGATCTGTTAGCGCTTTTGGTGCAGCCTGGTTTTGCAGACCTAACTGCTGTGGGGTGATGAGAGTTGAGAAGAAGTTAATGTCTTCCCTAATCTAAGACCTGTTTTATGGAAAGCTGTTATATTTAAGAAACATGGGCCCATTAGTCTGTTCATCCATTCATCAAACATTCATTGAGCGCCTTTTGAGCACCATGCCTGCCTGTGGTGTAGCTTGGTGGTCGAACCCCAGGGATGTGGGCTCTCCCTATCAGAATTGTGTTAAGCTCTTTGTTTTGGTAATTGGAGTGATTATGATGGAGATGGATGTCCTTGGCCAACATTAAAATAGCCTAGAGCCAGAGGATGGTGAACTGTGGCTTAAGACAGTGGGAAGTGGAAGCCTGTTTAGATGCAAGCATTTCTGCATCTTTGTGTGTAATTATTTACAATATAATTTGCTAACCATGTAGTCAATGCCGCTGTGGTATGTAATCTGGCAGATCATTTAAATATTTACTCCAAAATATCTTGTTCTCTGTTGGTGTGAAGTGGAGTTTCCAGTTATTTTTAGGTCATTTTCATCTTAGCAACCCTGTTGGAGATGAACCAGGCAGTGCTGTAAACTGTCCCCACGTTTTGATAGAATTTAATAAAGTAAAGTTTAATGGTTTGGTCCCAAGAGGCTAACAGACCATCTGGTTAGCAGAAGGTTAGGCCGAGGATTGCATCGCTGCTGAGAGGGCCACAAACCAGCCCCTCTGTACTGGTAGCGTGTCCAGTTGCTGAAGGCATGAAGCTTTGAAATGGTGTTTTCAGGTCTGCCGAGCCAGCAGTTCTGTTACCACCGCTGTGACGCAGGAGATAATTCAGCTGGGCAAGCGGCAGCTTGGGGGTGGATCTACAGTCCAGGATGTGTAGTGTCAACATGAAGGATTGGAGCTGGCAGAAGGAAGGGAAGCAGTCATTTCATGCCAGTGCAGGAAGCCTAGAGAGATGCTTCCCGCCACCCCCCACCCTCTTGCATCGTGTCCTCTGCAGCTTTCACATTATGTGTTAAATGATTACCTTGTGCATGGTCCATGGCAAAACTTCAGCCGATTTTCTGCCTCTTTTGGAACCTGTCAGCATAAACAGTGAACCACGTTCCACACACATGTAGGGCAGGCAAAAGCAAAGAGTTTGCAGCACAGACTGGGAGGAGGAGGAAGGCTTCGTTAGGCAGGAGCATCTTTGTGCTTGAGATGGAATCCCATTGTACATTCCTTTGTGCTCAGAAGGAGAGACTGGCCATCCATTCAAAGGCTGCAATCATCTCGGAACATTGTGCTGCAGCTGTAGTTGGTAGAAGGCTGCAGAATGGTTCCAGTGATTCTGCAGAAGCTTAGCAATTACATAATTGCTATGTAACGGGAGAGAGCCATCGGGATTGTCTAGTTCTCCTAGACAGAAAGCTTCTACAATTTGAGAGGTCGATTGTTTTCCACCTTTAAGCCTGAAAGCTGATGAGGAAGTACATCAAGCCACCAGGCTGGAATAAGAGGGGAAGAGAGTCACAAGGACACTGGGCTGGACATTGAGCGGACTTCACGACTATCTTCAAGGGAGAGAGAGCAACTCACTGACTCTTGGATTAGTGGATTCTTGAATCAGTGGGACATGATAGTTGATTTGTTTGTAATATCTGAGACCTCGATCTGTATGCCACCAACTGTGGAGTATTCCAGCACTTCCCCAGGAAAGGAACCAGTTGAGTTGCACTTGATGACCAAGAGCCTTCAGTTTCTGCTGCCTGCTCAGGAGGATTTTCTCAGCCTTTCTTAAAAGAATACTTGCCCCAGATGCTGATCAGGGGAACGCTGCAAAGTCTGGCTATCATCAGATGTTCCTCTATGCGGAAATCCTCTCGTGGCCAGCCCAGGGCGCAGGGCCTCAGCAGCCCAGGGGCTGGAGCAGACTGAACATTTTGTTGGTGAAGACCTCACAGCGCGGGGATGAATTCCTTCTTTCAGCTAACTCACCACTTGTTTTCCATAGTTGAGAAAATCTTGAGGTGGCGTCAGTTTAATGTAGGCGTGAGGGATGAGAAGTCCAGGTTCCACTCCATCTGATATGGAACAGTCATCTAAAATTAGCCACATCATCTAACCCAAGTGTGGACTTGGTGTTTGTTTATGTTAAGTAGCTCTAAATTTCAGCTGCCTTGCTTTTCTGGTGTCAGTTTTTTTCTTTCTTTCTTTCTTTCTTTTTTTTTTTTTTTTGGTGCTACTAGAGTAGAAAGAGTGGTTGTGTAGGTACATTTTTATTCATGGCATAAGTTGGGCTGTTCATAGCTACGATGCTAATCTATATTTCTCTTTTTTACATGTGTTTGTAATCAGACCTTCAGCTTAAGGGAAAACATTGTCCCTTTGTGAATGAAAAAGGAATGGCCAGCGGGCAGTGTGAGAATCTGGGTTTGGGTCCACAGATTCCAAGATCTTTTACCTTTAGACCTTAGCTTTCCTCTGTACCTTCTAGGTTTAACTCTGAAGTTGACTGATGCAAATTATTTCTCCAAGAATTTTGATTCCTGTGAAACAATGTTGGCAAGTTTTCAAGGAGCCAGCCTGTCTCAGCACTGAGCTTTTCTTTGGTGGCAATCTGCAGGGGTAAAGGATCAGCCATGGTGACCTCCCCTGCGTCATTGCAGGCAGGCCTTGGCATGCTCTAGCAGATGAGTAAGGACGAGGGCAGTTGGCAGGAGGACCTGCTGAGTTCATAATTCTTCATATCTTAGAAACTGACCTGACCTTGTTCCATCATCAGTGTTTGGGCACTCTGAGAAACACTAGACCATCATCCAAGGGTCCTGGAGATTATGTTGGGACCAGCATGCACTCATGTGAGGGCTGAACACTTTGAATCTGGCACAAAAGCCACGTAGAAAGGAGCCCTTTGATAGCAGCGTTGGTTGGATAGCGAGGGCCCTGATATTTAGGGGAAGGAGTATAGGCCTCAGAGCCACTTAGTAGCTGTGTGATCTTGAGCAAATGGTTTCATCTCTGATCCTTAATTTCCTTACCTGGAACAAAGAATCCAATATGTAAGGTTCTTGGCGGATAAAGGAGATCATGAATGTAAAACTCTGACTTATAACGGGTACTTAAAAAATATTATTTCCCATTTCTCCTATCCTTAAGATTTTATAAAACACAGACAGAACAAGATTAAAAATGACAAGTCTTAATATGCTTGAGCTTCACATGACATCCCCATTAGGGGGCTCCTTGAAGCTTGCATTGGTAGGACTAATAAATATTTAGCTTCTGGGCTTTAGAGGCTGAGCAGTATCTTTTACCAAATGGTAACGTTTAAAAGCCAATGTGCTCCTCTATGAAACGTTACTCCAAAATCGGTAAAGGGGAAGGAAAGTACCTTAACTTCTGTTTGCACTATCTTGAACATTCTGTAATAGATTATTTATTAGTTTCCTTAGATGAAGTCCTGGTTGTTGTTGTGACTATTGTGACATAACTCCTTTAAAAAAAATTAAAATTTCCAATAGCACAGATTTGAGATGTTTGGTTATCCAGAGTCCAGAAGACTTAGCAATTTTAATGACTCTTAAATCCTCTTTTCTTTGACCTGTAGCCCAGTGTGCCATTCCTGATGTTGGTGCTTAATAAAGCCGTGTTGGCTCTTTCTGGAGAAAGAAGACCCTAGCCAGTTAAAATTTATCAAAATCAGTATTGAAGGCCAACCACCTTTGCTTCTCATGATCAATACAGTGACTGAACAGAACTAGACTAGAAGCTCCAGAAAGACAGGCCCAGGATATCCTTTGTTCCCCTACCACTTTCTCACTAGGGCCTTGCACAGTGCACAAATTCAGTAAGTGTGTGATTAATCAGTAAATAAGATATTTGTTCCCTGTCTACTCCTAGCTGTCTGAAATAAAACAGAATCTCTTTGTTTACTCTAAGTAGTTATTGCTGCTACATAGAGTATTCAACTTTAGTGAGTAGAGATTTGGTTTTGAAATTCTAACTTTAAAAATGAGAGTTAATATAAGTTCCTAATGAAGGGGAACTGTCCAACTCTTCAATCCCTATTAAATATACTTTGAAAGTAAGAATGCCTAGATTGCAATCTAGGTTAAAGAAGCCAAGGATAGTTTGGTTTATAGGTAGTTTTTTCTCATCCCTTACTTTTCTTTGTTTTTTGAAGGATACTAGATTTATGGTGACAATTCACTTGTATGATCCTGAATGCATAATAAAGTAAGATTTTGCAGAAATGAGTCTACATTTTTTGGGAAAAATTCAAACTGAGGAATATTCAAAGATTCATGACCATCAGTTCTGGAAGAACTGATATAGAAAGGAAGGTAAAACTTTTTC
>PVKH010011873.1:0-17546 GCA_004027955.1 Chaetophractus vellerosus | reverse complement strand
GGGAACAAAGGAATCCAGAAGCCTGAACCCTGGAGACGTCGGCAGCCATCTTGCTCCAACACGTGGACTTTGGTATGGGAAGAAATTTATGCTTTGTGGCCTGGTAACTGTAAGCTTCTACCCCAAATAAATACCCTTTATAAAGACTGACCAATCTTTGGTATATTTCAAAAGGCACACCTTTGGCTGACCAAAACAGACCTATACCATTTCCACTTTTATTTTTTCCCTAGTATTCATTATAGAGCACATATTGGTTTTTAAATTTTAAATACTTGGGTTAAATCCTAATTTGGCCATAGAATTATGATATCCTGAGCCTGTTTTATAAATCCTCCTTGGAATTAATCAAACATTGTTTGTAACTAAACCATTTTTCAATTCTAGGATATAATAAAAGTATATTTTATTTACTAAACCCCATGAATAGTCAAAACTGGTTATTACTTCTTCACATAGCCTTCTAGGAATGTCAACAATAAATCTTTTCCCTGTGTCCCAAGTGGACAAGGACAAGGCATTTCATGATGAGTTTTATGTAATACTCCATATTATTTTTCTACCATTATTTACTCTCATTGCTGATTTAACTTACCTTTTTAATCATAAAGACTGTATTAAAAGTTCCAGCCACATTTCATATATATTTATTTTTTATTGAGGCAGGCATCATATAAGCACTTAAGTAAATAATAAGGATATATATATATTTATGGCCACATGTTGTCATTAAATTTCACTTAAGCTAGTACAAAATGTTTTATTCCTCTCCTCAATACTGATGGTTCTCTGGCTCATCCCTTGCCAGCTGAAAGGTACTGCATGGCTTTACCTCTTTTTCTTTAGTTTATTCTTCTGTAACATGAGTGAAATAATAGTATTTACCTTATAAGGTTTTAGTGAGGATTAAGTGAGTTACTACATGCTTGGTCTTAGAATGATGCCTCTTTGATCATAAGCACTTTATAAATATGAGTTCAAAAAGTACTTGGAAAAGGCAAAGTGGTATAGTAGTAAAGTGAATGAGGGAACAGATGTGGCTTAAGCGGTTGAGTGCCCGCCTCCCATATGGAATGCCTGGGTTTGGTTTCCGGTGCCTCCTGAAAAAAACAAAAACAAATAGCAAGCAAAACAAACGAGGAAACAAACTCAGGGAAGCCTTTGTGGCTCAGTGGTTGAGCGCTGGCTTCCCACATATGAGGTCCCCGGTTCAATCCCTGGTCCCTGGTACCTCAAAAAATAAAAGTAAATAAATAAAAAATAAAGAATGAGATTAGCAATTTGACAATGTGGGCTCAGTTCCACTTCTGCATTTACTAGCTTTTTGGCACAAAGGCTGTTAAAATTCACAGAATTTCATTTTTCTTTGTCAATAAAATAGGAATAATATGAAGCTCGGGATCACTTATTTAAAAGCAGTTATTAAGCTCTTAATTTTAGTTTTCCCAATTTGTCCTCTTAGAATCATAGGACTTAATGGGAGTTGGGATTTCATTAATAGAACCCTCTTCATCAAAATCTTTCCAATTGGATTGTTTGATAGATCACTGACTCTCTGGCTTGTCATGTGAAAAGAATTCAGCTACCTCTCTCAAAAGTCCATTTCAGAAACAAAAACAGAGTTGTCGCATAACCGAGTTGGACTGTTTTTCAAACAATGGGTCATGGTATATCACTGCTTATCAAATCAATCTGGTGGATGGCTGTCTGCAATAACAAAAGCAGTAGAGGAAAATAGTTTCTAAGAGTGCATATAGTGTAGTAGAAAGGAAGGTATTTTCTTAAATAATTTTCTTTCTCTCATATATATACATGCATATATACATGCATATGTGTATATATATATTTACACATACATATATACACATATGGTAATTGGTCATGCTGTGAAATATATAACACACAATTGGTTGAGGTCAAGTTTTCAAGATGATGCCTTAGTATCAATTAGCTTCTTGGTTTTCCTACCTGAATTTCTTTCTTTCCTTTCCCCACATTAAAGCAAAAATTAGCTCTCTGCTCCTTGCCTCAGAGGATGGATATAAAACAAACTCAATAACCACTTCAGAATCTCTCTGGCTTTTGTGTTCCAAAAGCTGATATCTTGGGGTAATGTAGAAGACTGGGTTGAAGAGTAAAAGAAAGAGCACTGAGGTAACAAAGAGACCTTCGGTGAGAAAGAGGAGAAGAAATTCCCTTCCAGAGATGGGGAGGAAATTCCCTTCCAGGCTATGAGATGGAGGAAGGAAGAGAATGGGGTAGAAGGAAAACCCCAGCTTCTCAGTAGCTCTACTAGGAAACCAGTAAGATGTAAGAGAGGATATTGGTGAGGTGAGGCAGATCAGATCATAGAAAGTTCACTGAAAGATTCCCAAGACCTAAAATGGCACAGAGTAGAATGAACCACCAAAATGCCTATGGACATGGACTTTTCATTGATTATTTAAGGAACTAGATATCTCCAAAGTACATCTTCCCTCTCCTTTCCCACAAAATCTTGGAACTACAGTAATCCTGGAAATCATGATACATCTCAGGAAAGAGTGATTTAAAATGCCTGCTTCCTGAAAAAAAGTTATACATTTGCACATTTGAGGATTGAGAGTATTCTCTGATTCTTAACTTACAAACTTATTGGTTTGCTTCAAGAAAATGCCTTTGGACTCAGATATACGACATTGATGAAGAGCAAGTTCATGATCCTTTGTGGGATGTAATGGTTTAGAACTGTACGTATCCCAGAAAATCACCTTCTTAAATTTAATCCACTCCTGTGGGATAGACTCATTGTAAGTAAGACCTTTTCACAAGGTTACTTTCATTAATGTGTGACCCACCTCCTCATTTGGGATGGGTCTTAATCCTCTCATTGGAGTCCTTTATAAATTGAATGAATACGGGGGGGGGGGGGGGGGGGGAGAGAGAGAGAGAGAGAGAGAGAGAGAGAGAGAGAGAGAGAGAGAGAGCGCGCGCACGCGCGCACCAGGGAAGCAAGACTCAGAGGTAAAGAGGTCAGCACATGCTGCCATGTGGCAGAGGAGTCAAGGATTTCCGGCAGGCAATCTTTGGGAAGAAAGCACTGTACTGATGATGAGTTGATTTGGACAATTTTCTCAACTTCAAACTGTAAGCTAATAAATTCTTATGTTTAAGCCAACCTATTTCATGGTATCTAAGAAACTAAAACAGGGAAGAAACAACTCCTGAAGTTCATCCTCTTTGTATGGTCTAGGCATGCTCTCTCCATGACAGGAATATTCTGGAAAGATCATGAAGATTTTATACTGAGACTATTTTTAATAATTGAAGTTCTTATGCATGTGTAAACCAAACAATTTGCTAGTGTTCAACATCCAAAAAATAAATAAGACCCTGCAACCAAAAGTTCATTTCATTAAAAGAGAAACAGCTCAGCAGAGATTTTAATAAAATAAGATGTTATGAATGGTGTTTTAGTCAGCCAAAGGGGTGCTGATGCAAAGCACCAGAAATATGTTGGCTTTTATAAAGGGTATTTATTTGGGAAAGAAGCTTACAGTTATCGAGCCATAAAGCATAAGTTACTTCCCTCACCAAAGTCTATCACCATGTGTTGGAGCAAGATAGCTGCCAACGTTTGCAAGGGTTCAAGTTTCCCTCTTTCTCTTAAGGCTCTGTGGTCCCAGCTTTCTCTGGTATCAGCTGTAGGCTGGGATAAGTCTCATCTCTCTTGGCTCTCATTCCTCTCTGGGCTCAGCTTCTGTGGTCTTTCCACAAGGTCACCCATAGACTATTAGGCTCATCTTTCTTCCCGGGGCCTCTGTCATGTCTATGGAGCTGTCTCTATTCCTCTGTGTTCTTTTCCTGTGTGTTTACTTCCCAGGGTTATAGGATCCAAAAATTCCTACTAACTCCTCTGCCATGTTGTTTTCTCTATGAGTCCCTGCCCTCTTGGCCTACTAATGTCCTACTGATGTGGCCGAATCAAAAACCCTAATCTGAAACCAATACAATCAAATATGCCCAGAGGAACAGACCAGTCCACAAACACAATTAATATCCACTTTTGGAATTCATAAACAATGCAAAACTGATACAAATGGGATAACTTTATCTGTGGAATCACAGAAAAGGGGATTACTCCAACCTGGGAATTTAGGGAACGTTTTCCTGGGGTAATCCTTCTAGGACAGTATTTATTAAAACTGAAAGTAACAGTGGCAGCAGCAGCAGTAGTAAAAATAGTTAACAATAATATAGAATTTATTATATGTCAGATACCATCTGAAGCCCTTTGGATAGATTAACTCATTTAAAGGATTTATTTGGGAGAAGAGACAACTAATGAGTGATCTCTGAGCCTCTTCTCTCCCTAAACACATGTTTTAAGGTTACAGTGTCTTGAAAGTTTGTCATCTTTTCTCATAATGGAGCTAGGAGAGTCCAAAAGGAAAGTATGCCATTTGCCTAGAGACAGTACTCTGACCAGGCTAGTGCACAAAGGTGTTTTCAAATTTCACCACTTGCACTGCTGTGACTGTACAAACCATGTGAGTTTTTTCCTTAAGCAAGAACATGCCTTTTTTCATTCCTCATTCACAGACTCTCTCTCTCACCAGGAAATTGAAGTCAGAAACTGCCTCTTGGAGGGAATGACAGATCCTGGGGCCTACGTTGCACTCATCTTGCATGCAGCACTCCCAGTGAGCCCACTTAATTCCAGTGACGTCAGTCAGCTCTCCGTGCACAGAATGTGCCACTCAGAATCTAGGGGAATCGATCTTCTCTCAACTCACATTGCCATGACACCTACATTCTCTAATTTATTTCAGGTTTGTAGTTTCTTCTTTTTCTTCTCTTCACAGACAACACTTACTAGAGTCTGAGCCTTATTGGGAAATTCAGATTATCACTGTTTCGGTCAGCCAAAGGTGTGCCTTTTGAAATACACCAAAATTGGTCGGTCTTTATAAAGGGTATTGATTTGGGGTAGAAGCTTACAGTTACCAGGCCACAAAGCATAAATTTCTTCCCATACCAAAGTCCACGTGTTGGACCAAGATGGCTGCCGACATCTCCAGGGTTCAGGCTTCTGGATTCCTTTGTTCCCGGGGCTTTGTTTCTCTCCGGGCTTAGCTTCTGTTTTCTCCACGATTTCAGCTGTAGACCATGAGGCTTTCTTTGCTTTGTGTCTCTCCACAAGGCCAGCTGTAGACTATCCGGTGATCGGCTCACTCCAACATCAGAACTGCTTCTCAAATCTGCTTCTCTCCAGTTCTCTCCAACTCAGATCTGCTGCCTAGCCTTTATACTTGAGACCACACCCACCGAGGAGCGGGGCCCAGTTAATGCCCTTATCATAACTTAATCATGCCCAGATGAACAGATTAGTTTACAAGAATAATCCAATTGATATTTTTGGAATTCACAATTAAATAAAACTCTGAAACCATTACAATCGCTTTGCACTCTTGTTTAGAGTTTTCTTAGTAAAGCTTTTGTGAGAGACAAGTAGGGCTGAAAAAGATACTACACATCTCAGGTTAATCATTGGCTGGAAAGCGGCCACTGTTAGATAGAAATATTGCTTTTGGGGAAATATAAGTACTCTAATTCCTTGGTATAGAATTTCGTTATATATATATAAGATATAAGATATATAAGATATATATATATATATATCTCAATACTAGGAAAGCACTTCTCTCAAGATACCAACTTGAACTAGAAATTCAGATTCTGAAGACATCATTTCTATAAATGGCAGGTTGTTGAAGAATATGAGGTCATTCAAGAACCAGAAATACAGAAATCTTAGAACAAAGTCCCTGGAACACATTAACATTTAAGATGAGCTCTCTAGAAGTGGACCAAAAAGCAAAGATGTGAGAGAGAGGCCAAAGAGAGGTAATGTAATGGGAAAAGTTATGAATCATCATGCTAAGGAGTTGGCTCTTTTCCCATTATATGTTAAAAGACCGCCTCAACACATAGGAATAATTAAGATCCCTGCTGAGAAAACTCCAGTCAATTGATCCTCTTCTAGCGGAGGTGATAAGGTAGTGTCCATTCTTTCCTTTCCATGCCCACTACAACAATCCTAATTCAGGCCCTGGTGATTGAGTTTAACAATGTGTATAAAATCGATAACAGGGTGTAATCAATGTATCTTAAAAATATATAGAGATATATAAATAAATTAATTAATTAAAAAGAAACCAAGAAACAAACAAACAAAAAAAAATCGATAACAGAGGCCGGCTGTAGCTCAATTGGTAGAGCGCCGGTTTACCATGTGGGAGGCCCCGGGTTCGGTTCCTGGGGCCTCCTTGAGCGGGCAGACCACCTTGAGAAGGCAAGCCGCCATGGCAAGGCAAAGCCGCCACGGGCAGGGCAAGCCCCCGCGGTCAGGACAAGCCACCCACGAGCAAGACAAGCCGCCCACGAGCAGGCAAGGCCACTGCACGATGAGCTGACTCGGTGGGTTGCCGCAACGGGGGTAGACAAGCACACACAGAAGAATGCAAAAATCAACATAGCAAGAACAAACAGAAAGTGGGGGGGGATATATAATGAAGATTAAAAAAAATCAATAACACAAATAAGGCACTCAAAAATGGTACACTACCTCTCCCAGATTGCTGAGGATATTAGACTGCATCTCTTACAAAAAGAAACTTATACTTTTAATAGAGGAGAACAACTGAAGTTCCACTAATTTACCAATGACTGTGCAAGTTACATTCTTATTATTTCTATTTTACAGATGTTGAAATTTAGACACAGACAGGTTGAGAACATAGTCACAGAGTTAGTAAATGACTGAATTTGAGTTCAGGTCTGTCCAGCACCAATTTTATTCCCCCTTCCTCAGCTGACAAACTTACTCCTTAAGGTGAGAAAGTGATAAATTAACTTTCAGACCTGGTTCCATTGGGTAGAAGAAAGCACTGGTGTAGCCACAGATTTAGAGACTCCAACCATATCCCTCCTTCATATTTTCATAGTTCAACCCTGAGGCAGTTTGAAGCTGGGTGGACCCCAAAAGATCATGTCCTTAGAGCGACTCCATTCCTGTGAGTGTAAACCTATTGTAGATGGGACCTTTTGATTAGATACAACAAAGGTACCTTCCTTTTAATTAGATCACTCTAACTAAGGGCCTTTGATTTGATTGAGAAGCCCAGGGTGGGTCTTAATCCTCTTCCTGGAGTTCTTTAAAAAGCTGCCAGACACAAGGAAAAGGCTGCAGAGACAGAGAGCCCCTGAGAGGCTGAGAGAGGTCCTGGAGGCTGGAGGCTAGAATCAGAGAAGCACAGAGGCACAGAAAGAGGCCCCCAAGAGACTAAAAGAGATGGAGCCTGGAAGAGAGGGTAGAGACAAGCCATGTGCCTGACCACCCACAGCTGAGCTCAGGGAATAAGTAAGCTTGGAGGAGAAGACAGAGACTGACAGAGCTGCCTTTATGTCCTGCCATGTGCCTGATCTCCCACAGCTGCAACTTGGTGAGATAGAATCTCTGATGATGCCTTGATTTGGATATTTTCATTGCCTCCATTGTAAAAGCAAACCCATTTCTGGTATGTTGCTCCAAGCAGCTTTTAGCAAACTAAAACAAACCCCTAAGTCTGAATGGGATGGGGCTGCTACTCTTGGTTTTAGATCAGGGCTTCTCAACCTTGGGATGATTGACATTTTGGGCTAGATAATTCTTTATTGGGGGTAGGGGAGGATGAGATGTTTAGGAATATCCCTGGCCTCTACCAAATATATGCCATTAGCACACAGCCCCTTATTGTGACAACCAAAAATGTTTCTAGGCTTTGCCAGTTTCCCCTTGGGGAACAAAGTCCTTCCCAGTTGAGAACCATTGGTTTAGAAGTAGGGTGTTCCCACTCTAAGCATTAACATCCAACCTGACCTCCTGTGCTTGTAATCTCTCTTCCTCTGTATGCATCTGCCTGCCCCAGACTCTCACTGCCACCCTTTCCCACCCACCAGCCAACTATTTGCCTCTGCATTAGAATGGCTCCATTATGGGGGCTTAGTCAAAGGGCCCAAAGCCCCTTCCTTGACCTGGTGACTGGAACCTTGCCCTCATCTAGAGACCAACAAAATTCTGTGATTGTGTATCATTTGGGTGCAAAGGGCCTCATAAATCACCTTATTGTTTCATGGGCCTTAGAGGGTGCTACTAGGAATGGCTGGGAGTGTGACTCATCCTGCTGTACTGCTGTAATATTAATGAAAATAAATAACGGAACTGAGAGGGCATTAAGTGAGGAAATGAGGCACGATTGCATGAGGCAGAAGCAATCTGACTACACTGCTTGTAAGTGGTATCACCCAATTACTTGGGAATCAGGACTTAGGAAGAGAACTGCCAAATCACAGTTTTCCGAATGAACTGCAGAGTGTACAGTCAGATTGTACTGAATTCCCCAACAAGGCTTTTCCTCTGAATTTCCTTTCTGAATAAAAAGAAGGTACATGCAATTGAGTTGCTATGGTTTGTTCTCAGTCTCAAGTAATATGACATTATGGTACAAATAAGTAATAGTAAGATAATAGTAGGGTTTTTAAGCGTTTCCTGGTTTACAGAGAACTTTACCATAAGTTATGCCATTCTATGCACAAAGTAATCCTGTAGACACCCAGGAAGTGGGGAGGCAGCGTTCAGGAAGGTGTGTTTCCACAGGTCTGAGAGAGAAGAGCATGCTCACAAGAGCACAGACTCTGGAATCCAAATATCCAGGTAAAAATAACAGTGCAGAAAAGCTCTGGAACCTCAGACAATGCACTTGAACTGTCAGGCCTCAGTGTTCTCCTCTGCACAGTGGGGATAATCATTGTTTAAGGTATTCAATGAAGTTAGGCCTATACCTGCTGAGCACAATACCTGTCTCACTCTGTGCAAAAAGCCCTGGAGAGCAGTATTAGAAGGAACTTTTAGCTCAGGATGATCTGAAGACTACAAAGGTAGCACACTCTTGTTGGGTAGTGGTCAAGAACAAAGACTTTGGAGCCAAATGATGAGAGTTTGAATCATAGCTCTGCTATTTTTTGCTGTATTTTAGTATCTCCAATTTATATAATGGGTGCTATTGTTTTTATCATCTCCTCTTCACCTCATTGGCAAGGAAAGGATACTCAACCTAAGGATGGAAAACCAGCCCAGGAGAGGAGAACATTACACAATATGCAGGGCTACACAGGGGATGTGCTCAAGAACAGATGAACAACCAGGAGCTATGGGAGGCGGCTTTGTAGTATCAAGAGAACCCATGGTCCATATGAAAATGTGTATAGGCTATGTTCTGGTCCATTCTAGATTTCTCTCTGCCCAAGTTATCTGTATTTGAGTATTTAATTCCTTGTTGTAGGCCCTGATGTTTATTTTAATATTATTTTCACCTCAACTAATGTGGCTACTCAGAGTTGACTTTAAGATAAATAACACTGCTTGCTCTTACAGATAAATCCCCAAATCTCAGTGACTTAATACAATTAAATTTCTTGCTTATGTCATATTCTAAAGCAGGTACTTGCTGTATGTGTTGGGACATTACTCCATGCAGACACAGCGATGAAAGCATGAATGTTCCTACCATGCTGTGTCTCTACCTTCTCTAGGTCCCCAGATTCCTCTGACGGTGGGTATTAGGCATGGTGCTTTCAACATTCAGACCTGGAATTTAAACATATTACTTTGGTTCTCATTCCATTATCCAGAATTCAGTTATATGGCTGCATCTCTTTGAAAGGAGCCTGAGAAATGCCACCTATTTGCTCAGGAAGACAATTTCATATATTGGAGTCTGCTAGAAATCTCCGTCACAAGTCCCGAGTTCAAGGGATCTTTGCTTCCCAATAGCAGGCTTTTCAAATTATGGCTTTACTAATGAGGGCTGGTGCACCAGACTGCTCTCTCACCTATGCAGTCTCTGCATAGCCACCATCCTCCCATCAATGCGTAAGCAGTACTTTATACTTCTGCAGGCAGGAATAGTCCTACTTCTGATAGAGGTCTGAGTTGAAAACAGTCTTCCCTCTTAATAGAAAAATAGCTCCCTTGAAACATTTTAGGTGTTTAGGGCATCAGCCTAGGGCATGGTCCACTCTGTAGAAATTCAGTGCCTTGTAAATGATAGCTCAGGTCCTAGGAGAAGCCAGAGGATAAAAACTGGAGCAATGGGTTAAATCATAGGCACAATGTCAAGGTGGACTCACAAGAAATACCAGACAGATGGAAATGAGTCTAAAGCCAGAAATACAAGATCGGAGACAGGGAAGCTAAACAAAAATGTACAAACATAGGAGAAATTTTTAACAACTGAAAACCAGATTAAAAAGTAGTGAAGCTGCAAGAATGTGGAAGAGTGTATAAAAGTATGCATTGAGGAAAGGTGACGATAAGGATCAACTGGGAAGGGACATGATGGAAACTTCCAGGGTGAATTGGGGTTGAACAACTATATACACTTATCAGAACTCGATGGAAATGTTCTTCAGATTTTTTTTCATTGCATTGCATTTAAATTTCACACCAAAAGAAAAAATCTGAGGATATACTGGAGTCTAATAATGATAAACTTGGTGAAGTTGGAGTGAACTGTTAACTCTGATTTAATTTGAAATGTTTAAAGAAGTTAAATGAATTGATGGGTGAATAGATGGATAGATAACTGATTAACAAAGAATAAAATTGGTAGTACATGTTACCATAAAACTCTCTCATGTTTGCTGTGTTAGAAATTTTTCATAATAAAAGATTAGGGAAAAGTTGAAAAAAAAAGTATGCATTGTAGGAAACCTAGAGAAGATTCTGTCAGACTAAAAAGCACAGAGGCAGTATAGAGAATGGGTTAAGAACACTGTTTTTTGTTTGTTTGTTTGTTTGTTTGTTTGTGGGTTTTGTTTTTTGTTGTTGTTTTTTTGTCTTTCAGTCCTGGGTTTGAATCCAGGGCTCAAATCCTACTATCTGACTGTATTAGTTTCCTGCCTGCTAGAACAAATCCCATAAAATGGGTTGGCTTAACAGGAATTTATTAGCTTGGCTCATGATTTCAGAGACTAGAAGACTTGCTTCCTCGGGGGTTCATATCTTCTGGCTGGCCAGTAATCTTAGTATTCCTTGGTTTTTCCATCACATGGCAATGCACATGGTGGCATCTTCTCCTTTCTCTTCAGGGTTCTGTTAAATTCCAGCTTCTGACTGATTCCTAGGGACTTCTGTTTCTGTGTCCAATTTCTTTTGCTTATATGGACTTCAACCACGTTGAAGTAAGACCCACATTTATTCAGTTTGGGCACACCTTAACTAATAACATCTGCAAAGGTCCTGTTTACAAATGGCTTCATACCCACAGGACCAGGGATTGGGACCTAAAGATACCTTTTGTGCGGAACATGATTCAATCCCCAACAGTGGCTGAGCAAGTTTCTTAACATCTTTAAATCTGTTTTCCCATCAGTAACTTGGAGCAAACAATATACATCATTTATCTCACAGGATTGCTGTCAGAAATACCTAAGATAACACAGTGTATCTAGAATTGTGGTTTCTAATCCTGTCTGCAGCTCAAACTCACCTCAAGATTGAGTTTGGTTTTGTCTTAATACATATGTGTAAGTCCCATCCTTGGTGATTCGAATACAGTTGCTCTGGGTGTGTCTCTGTATCACAGTTTTAAGAAGCCTCACAAGTGATTGAAATTAGAGTGGACACTTTCCCCAGTAGAAAACCACCATTCTATTAGATCAAGGCTGGCAAACTTTTTCCATAAAGGGCAAAATAGTAAATATTTTAGCCTTTGCATGTCACACATTTTCTATCTCATCTACTCAACACAGCAATTGTAGGTGAACACAGGCATAGATAGACACTTAAACCTTTAGGTCACTTATGATGATCATCTTATGGACACTGAAATTTGAATTTCACATAATTTTCACGTGTCAATTTTTTTTCAATTTTATAAATGTAAAAACATTCTTTACCTTAAACGTGGAACCATAAAAATTTGCAAACCAGATTTGGCCCACAGGCCATAATTTGCCCATCCATGGAATAGAGATAAATTTCCAAGATTCTATCATGCACCAGAATCATCCAGTTTTGTGTTAAAACACAAATTGCAGGGCCCAACTCTCAGAGTTTCTGGTTCAGGAGGTCCAGGTTGTTGCAGAGAATTTGCATTCTAAAAAGTTCCCTGTTGGTGCTAATGCTGCTTCTCCAGGGACCACACTTTGAGAACCACTGCTGCAGAGGAATAGGTAATCTGTTCTTCAGACAGTCTCACATATTATTTTCTAATTTTGAGCTTTGGAAAACTAGTAGCTGTGCATCTGAGTTTATACACTTTAAGAAATCCCTGAAATAAAGATATTTCTATTGCTTAAGCAGTTTTTGTGTAGCCAATAATTCATATAGGCTAAAAGCATGGGCTCTGGAGCAATATAAGGCCAGGCATCATTTCTGGCTTTCTCATTCAGTTTATAATCTTGGATAAGTACTTATCTTCTATTTTCTCAGATCTCTCATGTGTAAAATGAAGATATTAACAATATATATATATATTACAAAATTATTTTGAGGATTAGACAGATAAGAAAAGCATTTAGAACAGTGGCTTACAAAGTAAACTAAACCAAAACAGGGGTGCTCCTGCGGGCTCTAGAAACATTCAGACACTCCAGGCAAGACAGATAATCCCATAAAATCAGCACCCCACTGGTGGGCCTTATCTTGGAATATATGATAACCTATTTCCCCAATGCTGTAATGGAGATAAACTCATTTATAATTTCCCTACACATGATTCTTCTACCCTTTATATTTGAACCTACAATTAGCACTCTACCCATTAAATATATGTTCCAGAAACTTAAATCTTTGGTCTGTTCATATGCCAGTTGAGCCCTGAATCCCGGAAGAGTTGCAGTCAACACGTACTCTCCAGTTCATCAGATTTGCCAAGGCAACTAATAAAATGATGATGGCAACAACTCCCATCCCCAAAAAACAGAGAGTATCTACAACTGCAAGTAAAACAGTTCCTTCCATCTGACCCATATGATCTAACTCCCCTCTCAGTCTGAAGCAGAGCGGGCATCACCATCCCAAAATCCTCAAGAATGAGGAATGAACAAACATAAGGGGGCAATACAACCATGGCCCAAAGTGGACTTACTATTGTTGTTGTAATGGAAGAACTTGTAACATGGATATAAAGATAGTGGCTATCAGAGTTTCTGAGGTGGGGACGGGAGAATAGATGGAACATAGGTCAATTTTAGGGCATTGGAATTGTTCTGCATAATATTGCAATGACAGATACAGACCATTACACATTTTGTCAAATCCTTTAAAACTGTCCAGTCAAAAGTTTAAGCCATAATGTAAACTACAGACCTTGGTTAGTAGCAATACTCCAATATTTGTTTGTCAAGTGTAACAAATGTACCACAATGATGTAAAATGTTATTAATAGGGGAAAGTATGGGAGGGGGAGGGAGTGGATCATATGGGAATCCCCTAAACTTTTGATGTAGCTTTTATGCAATCTGAAACATCTCTATAAATAAAATTCATTATATGGGGGGGGGGGAGAATAGTGGCTGACCCATGGTAAATATTCAATGTATGTGAGTTACTATTGTGTCTGGAGTCCTTTATAAGTGGAGCTAAGGTAGGCATCTATTTATAACAGTTAAGGTGTTTTCATAAGCCCAATGTCCTAAATTGAAGGCCCACACAGAGGTGAACTAAGAATATATAGTCCATCAGGACCAAGATCTTTTTTTCAAAATAATTCTGGAGCCACTTTTAACATAACAGGCAGTTAGCTTTTCTAGACCTAAGACAATATAAATGGCCACAAACTTTAGCTTGAACTTTTGTTTTAAGGCAGATATCGCCAAACACTGGAAGCCATCAAATAAAATAAGTAAAGTACCCATAGAATAGCTAAATTTAAAATTTATACTTTATCAATCTTTCAAGATAAATCATATGAAATATATTTCTAGGTCATTGTCTGTTGACTTCATTTTCATCGATGAATTATTGAGCATCATGAGGCAAGACTGCATGTGATGGACAAGTGACAGGGGAGAATAGCCAACAGAACAGGGGCAGTCTATGCTCACCAAAGTCAAGCATCAAGCAAATAATCTCTCAAACAATGAATTCATTACAATTGCAATTAGTATGAAGAAGAAGTCCAATGTATTGTGAGTAGAGCTGAAAGAGCTATTCTAATCTGGAGTTGTGACGTTCTAAGGGGAGGCTTCTCTGAAGAACATATGTCTATCTAAGCTGAGATTTGCTGGTTGGTTAAAATTGCAAAGACATTCACTAAAATATTGATGTGTGGTTTTGGAGGTATCTGACATTTAATTTGTATTTGCGTGATGGGCACAGAAGAAAGGATCAAAAGTGTTGCCATATAATGTATGTAAAAATTATAGGGAGGAGTGTGAGGAAGAGTTGCCAAGGGCAGACACATATTTTTAAATTCCATTGGAAATTATCTTACCCACCAAGAAACTATTTCTATAAAACCTGATTCTTGGGGTACTACTGGTAGGCTGGCTCTGAATGAATATCAATACTTAGCAATAATTTTGAGTCACAAATTTCATCAAATAATTCTGATAGAGACTAAGAAAATATCAGTAAATGTTCCAAATGATGTTATGGCTCTCCTGACATACTTTTCCACAAAGTAATAAAATGCACAGAAATAATAAAATAGAGCAGCATCCATCCCTAAAATCTGCCTCCTCCATTTGTAGAATACTGGCCTGAGAAACCTAGCTTATGAGCTGTGTGGTTGGCAAAAAGCTCCCCAAAGATGTCCACGTCATAATCCTTGTTACCTGCATATGTGTTATATTATGTAGCAAAGGGATAATAAGGTAGCAGATAGAACTAAAGTTGCTTAATGCTGACCTTAAAATTAGGATAGGGGGGCCGGCTGTGGCCCAGTTGGTGGGGCGCCAGTTTGCCCCATGGGAGGCCCCGGGTTCGGTCCCCAGGCCTCCTTGAGCAGGCAGACCGCCTCGAGAAGGCAAGCCAACGTGGGTGGGGCACGCCACCACAGGCAAAAAGGCAAGCCCCTGCGGGCAAAAAGGCAAGCCCCCACGGGCAAAGGCAAGCCCCCCTGAGCAAGGGCGAGCCCCCATGAGCAGGTGGGCCGCTGCGCCAGTGAGCTGACTCGGCAGGTCGCGCCAGCAGGGGGAGACAAGCAGACACAGAGGAACGCAGAGAAAAGTGAACACAGCAAGAACAAGCAAAAGGAGGGGATGTATAATAAAAATAAAAGTAAATCTAAAAAACAAATTAGGATAGGATCCTGGATTACCCAGGTGCATACAATGTAATCAAAGGAGTCAATTAAATGTGGAAGAGAGGAAGAAGAGTTAGTGTGGCAGTTTTAAGATGTGTGTACCCCCAGAAAAACATGTTCTTAAACCTAATCTATTCCTGTGGGTGTGAATCCATGGAAAGTAGGACCTTTTGATGAGGTCACTTTAGCTGAGGTCACTTTACTTAAGGTGGAGAGGTCTCTTAAGTTAATCCAGTTGGGATGGGTCTTAATCCTATTACTGGAGTCCTTTATAAGTGGAATGAAATTCAGGAATTGGGAGAAAACCATAGAAGCAAAGAGCTGAAATTCAAGAGAACCCAGAAGATCATGGAGAGGCCAGAAGAGGCTGCCATGTGCATCGCCATGTGATAGAGAAGTCAAGGACCATAGATTACCAGCAGCCAGCCTCAGAACGCTAGTCTCTGGGAAGAAAGCATTGCCTTGATGATACCTTGATTTGGACTTTTTTTAACCCTCAAAATCATAAGTGAATAAATTCCCATTGTTTAACCCAACCCGTTTCATGATATTTGCTTGAGCAGCCTAGGAAAATAAAACAGTTAATGTTGAAACAATGCATTTTGAGAAAGACTCAACAGGTTACTGCTGGAATTGAAGATGGTAGGGGCCATAAGCCAAGGAATGTAGGCAGCCTCTAGAGGCTGAAAAGATAAGCAATCAGATTCTGCCCTAGAGCCTTCAAAAAGGAATGCAGACCTAAGAATGCTTTGGTTTTAACTCAGTGAAAGCCATTTCAGACATATGACTTCTAGAACTATAAGATTATAAATCTGTATTTTAAGATACTAAGTTTGTAGTAATTCCTAACAGCAAAAATAGGAAGCTAATACAACATGCCTTTCAGATGAAATGTTTAAATGCACTAATTGTTCCCAATTTTGAAGGAATAAAATCTTTCTTTAATAAAAAGAGAATATCCTTCAAAACATTCAGGTCCACTCTAATCTGTAGCTCTGATTCATTACATTAAAAATTCTACTAGCCTAAGCCTACCAGGCTGACTTTCTCTTCCTAATCCACCAAACACATATTTTGTATCCTAGGATAAAGATAAAAAGAGAAAACTGTTTATATTCTAGTATCTGGTACTAAGAAGCACTAAATAAATGTTAGTCAAATATTTGGGCTTTTCATTAAACTGCTCGTCGACATTTCAGTTGGATATGTAACCAGTATTTTTAAAATTTTACCTCTAAAATATAACTCTTGATTCCTCTGACCAAATTTTCTCTTTTCCTAATTTTCTCTACCTTAAAGCCATAAAACCTTAGGCTTAAAACCTAATAATCATGCTTGCTCTTTCTCTTTCCCTTTCACCTCATCACAAATTCATTTAACTGATTCCAAAAATATCCATCAAGGACCAACTATGTGCCAAGCATTGTTCTTGGCACTAGGTGGAATCATAATCAAGTCTATTGATCATGTCTAGAATGTATATCAGAATCTGACCACTTCTTACCATCATGCCTCCTTGATTCTACTCTTGGTTCCCTACATCTATTTTCCACATTGTAGCTGGGGTGATTAAAACAAACAAACAAACAAACAAACAAACAAACACTGATCAAATCACATAATTGTCCAGCTTGTCATATTCCAACAGCTTCCTTGCATAAGCGAATAAAAACCAAACTCTTCACCGTGATCCATGTCCCTACATGATCTGTTCCCTCCTACCTCTGACTTATCTCCTACCACTCTCTTCCTTGTTCACAACACTCCATTCACACTGGCTATACCTTGCTCCTTGAATATGATCAGCATTTTCTCACCTCAGGGCCTTTGCCCTTGCTGTTTCCTCTCACACCGAGACTTTTTCATTGATTTTCATTCACTCACATGATTCAAGTTTCACCTCACCCTGTAATCTCCAGCTCCAAAATCTTCACATATTGTCAAGTATTTGGTTCACTTAAAGCATTTTAGATTTATAACACATTATGAAAACAGTAGCTAAAAATGGTGCATTAGTTTGACATAACTTTTCCTAGTGAACCTTATATAGATACTTTCTGTTCTAAATGCTTATTTAGCATGTATTTAATAATCCACACTAGAATTTTGCTAGAGTTTGACATCAGGTTTTATTATCAGAGTTGGTGTCTAGGTTCTTGGCTTCATCTCAAGAAAGAAGTCAAAAATGAGCCACAAATTAATCAGGCAAGTGGG